>CAUYQU010055982.1:0-22451 GCA_963574635.1 Cheracebus regulus
ACAAGAAACGGTAGAAATAGAAGATACAGACAGAGATAGAGAAAAGAGTTTGGGCTTGGGAGTCCTCTGCCAACCAAAGTATGGAGACCTGCAGTGGCACCGAGTGCCTGGACACTCTGACTTTTATTGAGTACAAAGCAGTGGGCAGGGAAGGTAGGATGAGGTAATGGTGGTCAGTGATAGGGTTAGGTAAATCACCTGTCTTGAAGCTAGGGGACCCAGGACTTTCAAGTGACTGAGGCAAGGAGAAAACCTAATACATCTGTGCTCTTTGCATATTTGTTAGAAATGTCAAGGACATTAATTCTTAACTTCTGAGAAAAAGAGAAACCAGGTGCAGAAGCAGGGCGTGAGAGTGGACATGGAACGTGACCACTGAAGCACAGCATCACATAGAGATAGTTAAACCCCTGGATGTCTGTGGGCTTTCCTGACAGCCATCTGGCCTTGCCACAAGAGCCTGGAGAAGCAGAGTTTTCTCCTAACTTCCCCAGGAAGGAGATGTCTCTGTCATTTTGGACATCTCCTTCCCTAGCTGGCTAAACAGCAGGTGCTTTCACAGCACTGGCACTGCCGCACAGCCGAGGCTCCCTCCGGCAGCCCTTATGTGGGCGTGACAGAGACTTAGAGCATCTTGCCTTAGGATCACTTTGTTCACAATGTCACCTCAGTTCCATGCTTCGTAACCCCATAGTCATTAGTAAAATTAAAGGTTATATTGAGTATATATCTTTATGATTATAAGTAAGTATAAGACTATATATGATTATATAAAGGAATAACTATGTGCCTATATATCTAATTCTTTTCTAAATCAATATTTATATGGGAACAGGCTGAGGCTTCAGACCCTTGCCACGGCAGCAGTGGGGTTTCCCCCCACACCAGCTAAGAAAAGCAGAGGAGAGAGAAAGCAGCACAGGCTGGGCTGGGAAGACAGAATGGGTGGGGAGGGCACCCCAGGAGGAGGCACAGCTCAGCAAAGGTGAAAGCCCCTGAGAGTCCTTCAGGATACATGCCTCAAACCTTTTCAAGGAGCTTTCACAATCCTTGCTCTACAGAATTTTTGTTCTTTGGCCCAAATGGGTAAAAATTAAGTCTCCTAAGCAGAAATCTTCCCTCTAATCTAACCCTAGATGATGCATCAAAGACAGTAAAAATCTTTTGCACAAAGACAATGAATTACTGTTTTGCCCGCTTTCCTTACTCCTCTCAAAGCGGGTGATAAAGGTGGGGAAGGTCAGGAAGGGGCGGGGGGAGAGGAGGAGGCTAGAGAGACAATCAGACATGACACATGCAAATAACACTCACTGCCCACCTTCCACACGCACTGGATTCTCCTGCGGTCACCACCAGCCCCATTTGATGGAGGAAGTGAGACTCGGAGAGTTAAAATGGCTTGCTCCAGAGTCACTCAGCCAGAGAGTGAGCAAGGCAACTCCATGCAGCAAGACCTTTCAGAATTAGACTGCTTCCTGCCTTTTTTCTCCTCAAAACTCAGTACTCTTCCCTATGGCCCTATACCCAGCCAAACTGTTCCTGTATACTCTTCCTTCTTTCCATCATATCTCTACTCATGTGATTGTTCCTGCCTAGACAGCCTTTCCTCATGACTTTTTGTTGAAATTCTTCTCATTCTTCAGGATGTGGTAAATACCTCCTCCTTTACCAAATCTTTCTAGATTACATTTTCCAGAGGCATACTTATACCTATTTCCTTTGGCACTTCTTTTTCAGAACTTTGTGGCTATCATTTGCTTTAAAGAAAAACACTACACAGTAAGCTCCTTTTGTGTTTGGCTTCTAAAATTTTGTATGTGCTAGAACATGCTAAAAAATGTTGGTTAATTAGAAACAAATCATATTGCTCTGATAATAATAGTGATAATAAAAGCTAACTTTTATTGAGTGCTTACAGGGTGTTGAGTCCTGTGCTAAACAGTTTTTATTGATTGTCTAATTTAATCTAAACAACACTGTGAAAAACACACCATTAATATCTCCATTTTACTGATAAGAAAACTGAGGTCCTAGAAGGTAAATAACTCACTCAAAGTTGCACGGTTATTTAGCAGCAGAGCCAGGATTTCAATGTAGAACCATCTGGCTGTCAAGCCTATGTTCTTGGTCATTTTACTATAATTTCTTTTCTCTGAATTTGTACTTTCTGGTGACAGCCATAGAGGGGTTTGAATCTCATGATCTTTGGACACTTTATCAGTTGGCCTTGGCCAAAGTTTCAAAGTTAGAAAACAACAAGTTTTACCTTTTCCAGCTGGGACCACTGATCCAGCACATCCTTTGCAAAATTAAAGTGCTGGGAAACTGTTTGGCCTAGGGACCTGAGGTCAGGAGGTCTGATGATCTGAGCAGGAAATTTTCGGTTTGGATAGCAGCAGGCTCCAAATCCAAGTCTGAAACACTGGGCCAAGGAGAAGCATTGAAATCGGCCTAGCATTTGGGTTAGACAGGGAACAACCTAGGTAAATTGGGGGAAAAGACAGGGAGTAGTTGAGCAGCTCAGAGAGGTAATTAATCACTTGGGTTACAGTACTGAGAATGAATTCACAAGGCAAACAATTTCATTATGAGTACAAGCAACAGTCAGACCATTGGAGATGAAACCCATGAGCACAAATACTTACCAATTCCAAGAGGAGTTTCTATGGGAGGGCTTCAGATGTTGGGAGGATGGTAGAGCTGTTGCCTTCTGTCTCCTCTGAGAACTGCTTACCTCTTAAAATTTAGTTGCCAGCCCTGGGGAAGGAGGCATTTCCTTGGTCCTAGAACAAACTAAGTCCTGGCTCACATTCATTGGCTCTCAAGCCTAACAGGCAATGTCTTTTTGCTTCTGGGAGATAAAATCTCTGGGCTGTGAGCTAAGTTGAAGCAATAGGTGTGTGTTCCTTTCTAATACGATGTCAGGAGAAACAGGTCACAGACTATTGTGCCATGTGTGGTGAAAAGATGATAGACACAGAGATTAAATAAGATTTTGTTGCTTACAAAATCCTGCACTGCAGAAAGGGAAGAGGGGACTGCTCTTCATCCAGATGAGGTAACCACACCTCTTTAACCTACTGAGACAAGAAGATAACAGGCTTTTTTTTTTTTTTAAACTGGCCCTGTGGGATTGCCTCTCAAGGTAGTATAGGTGAAAGTTTTGTAACAATCAAGTAGGGAGCCAGACCTCATGATCCTCAGCAGAGGAGGAGAGGGTCCACCTTGGAGTCTAAAGTTAGCAAAACTAAAATTTGAAAGGGGGTGTTTATAATATACATTTAAAAAGGGTCACAATATTTGTCTAATAAAATATTGAAGATTTATCATTTTAAGATTTTAATTTTATAACTATGTGAAGTATAACTTGGTTACTGGGGGTTGATGTTCTTCATCACAATTCGCATCCATGTTTCCAGTTACCAGAGGGAGTAAAATAATGTCAGATTTGGATAATGGGTTGACTTATTCACATTCTAGGAACCTGAGATTTAATGGTTTCAATTTGACGATACTAACCATTGTAACTATATCTAATATTAGAACTAAAATATTCGAATAGGTTATCTAGTCCAAGTCCTGCCTAAAACATCACGCTGCCTTTAAGATGAATAAACTCCTTATTGTGGTGCATTGGTTAAATAAAGGTTTGGTTGCTTCAACAAAGACACAAAATAAGACTGTCTTCAATTGACAGTCTGAGCATATGCAGTGAAAAGCTGTTTGTATTAGGGTTCTCCAGAAAAACAGAACCAATAGGAAATAGAGAAATAAAGATGAATATAGATACAGATAGGTGAGAGGGGACTTACTAGGGGAATCAGCTTATATGATTATGGAGGCTTAGAAGTCCCATGATATAAGCTGGAGAACCAGAGAAGTTGGTACTATGTGGCTCAGTCCAAGTTTGAAAGCTGTAGAACCAGGGAAGCCAATGGCGTAACTCTCAATTTGAGACTGAAGGCCTGAGAACCTGAAGTTCTGATGTCCAAGGGCAGGTGAATAAAGGTGTTCCAGTTCCAGGAGGGAGAGACATAGATAGACACACACACACGCACACACACACACACACACACACACACACACACACACACACACACACACACACTTACAGGGGGAGAGAGGGCATTTTCCCTTTCTCAGCCTTTTCATTGCATCTAGACACTCAGCCAATTAGATGGTGCCAACCACATTGAGGGTGGATCTTTCCCATTCAGTCCACCAACGCACACACCAGTATCCTCCAGAATCACCCTCACAGGCGCATCAAGAAATGAATGCTTTACCAGCTATTTTAGGTGTCGCTGAATCCAGTCAAATTGACACCTAAAATTAACCATCACACTGGTTTAGCATCTCCACCATTTCAGGGACCTAGGTTCTTTCTGTAAAGTTGCTCCACCATCTTTAGGGCATTTCTGAAACAACTTGACATGATGTTCATATTCCACCCAGTGGGATGGGAGAGTGGTGAGGGCAAGAACATTCCTTTCGCCTAAGTGAATAGCTAGAAAATTTTACACATTACTTCTGCTCATATTCCATTGGTGTAAACTTAAGTTATGTGGCTTCAGAAAGGGTCTGGAAACTATGATCTTTATTCTGAGTGCTTATATGCTCAGCTAAGAACTGGAGATTCCATTTGTGCGAGAGAGATGTGGGCATGAATATTGAAAAACAACTAGTATTTTCCATCATAGGCTACCCATCAGCTATCCATGAACACACATAGAACATTTTTCCCATGCATAGAATATTCTCCAAGAAGTATAACCTTAAAGTCTCGTAGAATTGCTACACCTAACTCAAAATTCAAGATGGAAGATATTGCTCAGTTTTCTTCAACTAATAGGGATGGGGTCCCTGCCATCTGGCAAACTAGAAACTAAGATGTAAGTTACTCTCCAAACAACCCACTCTATAGGTCTGAAGTGGAAACCGTAAAATTTCATGGAAAACTCCAAGACTGAAAAGAGAAAAACTAGCAATACCCACCTGACTTGGGCCCAGCAATACCCACTTGTCAAATCCTGCTGGCCGGGAATGGTGAAAGCATCCATCCTGGCAGTGTTTAGATTATCATCTGGCAGGCACTAATTCTGCTTTCTGGGAGGCAATCCCACCTTTGCTGTCATCTCTGCCTTTGGCTTGCTTTCTGGAAAGCCATTTCTTGTTTGTGATCCTCTTTGGCTGTATCTGAAGTGGCACTGGTGAATATGCCTTTCTTGAGGACAGCATGGCTTTTGCAGCCCACCTCATGCTGGTGCAGAATTGGGGGCTCAGGAGTTCTATTATGGGTCAAACTAGTCTATGCATCAGAAAGGCTAGGCTTATAAGTATATATATATATATATATATATTTTTTTTTTGTCATAAAGTTCCATCAAGCATTTGGCTTCTGGCCTGCTTTCCTCAGATAAATTCCATGCATAAATAGACATAACCAAATATGTTGTCAAAATATAGCTTTCAGGCCTAGGAAGTATGATCCTCTATATACTGGCTCCTGGGCTTCACCAATCCTTCCTACTAACTTACTGTTAGCTAATTTGAGATAATTCAAAGTTACGGGTTTGGGTAAAATAGGAATACATGTAATCAGTTTGCCTTTGGGTTTGCTGTATGGAGAAGGTGACTGAGAAAGCCTGGGTACACTGTCCTGATAAAGTTATCTCTATTTCTTTTACAAATGTTTTATGGTTTTCAGTTTACAAGTCTTTCAACTCTGTGGTTCAATTCATTTCTAAATATTTTAATTTATTTTTCATGCTCTTGTAAGTGGAATGGTTTCCTTGATTTCTTTTTCAGATAGTTTTTAGTGTATAGAAATGCCACTGATTTTTGTGTGTTTTATCTCCTGCAATGTTACTGAATTGGTTTGTTAGTTCTAATAGATTTTTGGTGAAGTCTTTAGGTTTTCTCTATATAAGATCATGTTTTCTGCAAACATTGGCAGTCTAACTTCTTTCATTTTGGTACAGATGCCTTGTATTTCTTTTTCTTGCCTAATTGCTCTGGTTAAAACTTCCAGTGCTATTTTGATAGAAGTGGTGAGAGTGGGCATTCTTGTGTTGTTCCTGATCTTAGAGGAAAAGCTTTTAGCTTTTCACTGTTGAGCATGATGTTAGCTGTAGGTTTGTATATATGGTTTTTATTATTTTGAGGTACATATATGTACCTTCTATATGTAATTTGTTGAGAGTGTTTAATGTGAAGGATGTTTAATTTGTCAGTGCTTTTTCTACATCTGTTGAGATGATCATATGGTTTTTGTTCTTCATTTTGCTAATATGGTGTATCATATTTATGTAAAATTTTATCGAAGGCAAAATAATTCCATAGTGACAGAGAACAGATAATTAGTTGCCTCGGACAGGGGAGAGGCAGTTGGATTGCAAAGAGGAACAAAGGGTACATTTTGAGGGTTATGAAAATATTCCATATCTTGATTATGGTGATGGTTATTATTGATATCATTTAAAAATCAGTAAGCTATTTTCATTTTTAAAAGTGATAAGAAATCAGAAAAATGTAATAACCAAGTCCAAAGATAAACTCTATACCAAAAATGCATTCAAACGAATAAAAATCAAAGATTTAGGGCATTATATAATCTGCATTTTCAAAGAAAATAATATTTTCTCAGCCCAATACTACATTATCAATCTAGAAATTTTGGAAATAGAGATGTATTGGGAAAAAGAAAGGAAAATTATCTTGGTCCCTGTGGATAGGTATTTACAGTATTTTGTGGTATTTTTATGTAGCAGTTTTTCACTCAATGGGCAGAGCATATGTACTTTTAATTATACTATATAGAAACTCCTGATTTCTGCTTTCTTTTATCTTACATAAGCTCAAGATTAGTGTCTCTATCCTAAAATGTCTTCAAAACATGTGAATTTTAAGAACTGCCTAATAATCCACCTTAAGGGTGTGAAATAACAATCCCCTTTTCTATGTATAATTTTGATTATTGTTATATTTTCACTATAATAAGTAATATCCTCCTGTAAGTTCTTTGAATGCACAACTGGTTATTTTCCTAGGGTAGATTACTACAGATGAAACTATACTGAAAAAATGGATGTAAATATTTTAAAGCCTTCAAAGACATATTTTATTATTCAGTTGCCTTTTAGGATGTCTGTGAGAATTCATGATACCGCTAACAGTATACATAAGGGCCCACTAACTACTTAATGTATACTATTTCTTTTTTTTTTTTTTGATAGGATTTCTTTCTTTCTAAATAGAAGGAATGTATATATTGAAGTTTTAAAATTGAGATTATACAGTTGTCTTATTCACTGAGGTCTTCACTAAAAGATTATTTTACAAGTTTGTTTTGATTTCAAACATAAATTAGTGTTCATGTTAGTAATTTGATGGGAAACAAAAAGAGGACCTAGGTTTTCTTTTGAACATTCATGAATTGTCTGGGATAAATCCTTTGGGAAATATTCCAATATACATCCAGGCTGTATGAAAAAATGGTAACATTTAAAAAATACAAATAGCAATTAAAATTTTGTATTGAAATAATATAGAAATATTATTTCTATATTATATAGAAATACATTATAGATGTAACAAAAAACAGCTGTTATTATAGTGGTACTGGGATTATTCCATTAACCCATGCTTCTAATACTATTTTAGTTTTTGTTCAGCATTTATTTCCATTCTGAAACAGGGTACATAATGTCCAATTTTTAAGTATATAAAAGATCTCATACTAGAGGATTTTTGTGTATTATATGATTAAAACTCTAAAAATAGAAGCTTATTAGAAACACAATCCCAAATAACCACCATTAAGAATTCACCTTTATGTTTCATAATATTGCACCTAAACCAATTAATAGCAGCTATAAAACTATTATGAAAAAAGAGACAAAATTTCTGGAACATATCATCACAAGAAAGACAAACATACCATTTTACAAAGACTAGATTTTACAAGTATTTTGGGAGAAAGTAAACTCATAATGTAATCTGTACTGATCCACATACCAAGCATTAGTTTCATGCATGTAACACCTCTTCAATTTTAGTATATGTTCTACTGAGGCAAGCACTTATGCATATAAAACCTCTCTGAAACTCTGAACTCTTATAACACTTATCGTTACCACTCATTGCTGAGGCACATAAAGTGTGTGCTTCTGGGAAAAATATACTGTCTTTGAGCAGCCACTTTCTGAATGGGAGCAGTAGCTCTGAGCACAATGATTAAAGACAGGGATCAAATGGACAAGAAAGACAAATGCCATTTTCTCACGACTTGGGAAAGCATCCCCAGTCATGGTCACTTTGGTTCTATCTGGCAAATATCTGGACATAGATATCCATAGTGGACTCTTACCTAGGTTAGATTCAACAGGACCACAAAAGCTGCAGTTCTTATGGGGATTGTCTGAACTCTGAGAAACTGAGAAGTACTGTAGAATGAAAACTAAGATACAGAAACAATTACCTTGAAAGCTAAGAAGAGAGAATTTAAATTTTCCTAAGATATCAGGCTTGAAATGAGAGGGGAGACTGAGGGAAAATATACTTTTTCCTGTGAAAAAACTTAAAAGAATATGGAAAGGGAAAGAAAAAAAATACACAAAGAAGGGTAAGATATTAACCTTTTTAAAACCTTTTTAACCTTTGAGACCACAGGTCATGGCATTCTCATACATGTGGTAGTGTCACATTTTTATGACATACCACATAGTATAGTGTCAAACAGTGGACAATATATTCTACCATGTATCACACATTCTACTATGTGTGCTACACTCCATTCTTATATGTTCTTATACATGAGGTAGTTTCACGTTTCTTACACTCTCACAAGTAATTTTACAGAACCTTAGACTGTCAACACTGGAAGTAATCTTTATGTTCAACAACTCATCCAGTGTTTAATTGTACTGAAATAAATCAACCTCAGCAAGGAATTGCTCATTTGATTTAAAAAGACATGTAGGTATTATTTCAGTGGGACAAATTCTGCACAAGTGATGCACAAAATGCATGGAAATATAAGCTGCTGTCCAGTGTGGAAATATTCTGTAGGGTAGGTTGACAGACAAGACCATTACAAAACCTATGACTTTGTAGGGGAGGCAAATTCATAACAAATTAATGGCATTTTAAGGCAGTGAACCCAAATGCCTCATAAGCAGTATAAACAAAGCACTTTCAGAGGGTAAAGTTTCCTTCTGGCTAATCCCGAAGATCAGAGCTAAACAGCGTGAAGGAAAAGAGCTAGCCTCAGTCATAATCCTAAGCAAATTAACACAGAAATATAAAAATCTAATACAGCACTTTCTCACTTATAAGTGGGAGCTAAAGATACAGCATGCATTGACATAAACATGGGAACAGTAGATACAGTGTTGCACCCATGGACTACTAGAGTAGGGAAGGAGGGAGAGGAGCATGGCTTGAAAAACGACTTATCCAGTACTGTGCTCATTACTTGGTTGCAGTATACCTGTGTAACAAACGTGCACATGTACTTCCTGTATCTCAAATAAAAGTTAAAATTTTAAAAAAAGTTGGGGAATTTTGAGAGGCAAATGTGGCCATGAGCAAGGGTGGAGGTGGGAAATGAAAGATAGGTTAATTTATCCAAATGCTCAAAGACAGTAGGAAAAGAGGTTAGCTGACCTATGAAAAATGCAGCCTAGATAAAGCAACAACAGCAACAACAAACAACAAAACCCCCAAAATTCTAAGAATAAAGGTTGTCAAGATGTTTTCTCTTTTAAAAGACTCCAAAGAAACAGAATAGTTTCTTTTGATTGGAAGTATTCAATTGGCATAACACTGCTTAAATGATAGGATCGCTCTTGAACACTGGACCTTTCCAGATCCCTCCACAGTTATCTGGGGCATGCTGATCAAAAGAAATCTATTAATACTTATCTTAATGGGAAGTCTCTGATCAATCTCCCTCTTTCTCTCTCCCTTCCTTGGGTAAATCAAGAGTTGACAAGTGACACATTTTGCAAAGGAAATGACAGTAATAATTCACCTTCTGGTCATATGTGATTGCCTCATTACAAACATTCCAGCAGGATATAGCCATTTAGTTTGGTATCTGATGGGTTTCTTAAGACTCCCATCAAACTGGTTGAACGGAATTCCTAGGGGCATTCTCCAAGAGCAGAAGAAAAAGGATAACTCAGATGTTGCTAAAAATCAACAAACCCAAAATGACAGAGTGCAAAGGATATTTCACTTTTTTCCGTAAGTTATTCGGGTACAGATGGTATTTGGCTCCACAGACTAGTGCTAAGACCAACTATTAAGTACTAGTGTTCTTGAGGCTGTCAACCTTTCAGAAATATAAATAATGTACTTATAGGGAAACAAGGTTCACATGGGTTGGACCCCAAACTTGCAGGACTTAAAACATGATCTTGCAGAGGGCTTCCAAGAATGCCCATGATGCTTATTAAATAAGATTCCTTATGTTTTTAAAAGCAACTTTATTGAAATATAATTCACATAGCATATAACTCCCCTGTTTCAGGTATATAATTCAATGGCTCTTAGTATATTCATAAATCCTTTCTTTTTATGTATATGTACCATACTTTATCCATTCATCCATTGATAGATATTTAGTTTGAGTTTATATTTTGGCTGTTGTGAATAGTGCTGCAATAAATATGGAGTGCAGATGTCTCTTTGATATACTGATTTTCTTTCTTTGGGGCATATACCCAGCAGTATTGCTGAATCATATGGTAGTTCTATTTTCAGTTTTTTGAGGAACCTGCATGCAGTTTTCCATAGTGGATAAACTATTTTACATTCCCACCAAGAGTGTTTGAGCACTCCTGATTCTCTGAGTCCTTTCAGCATTTGTTATTTTCTGACTTTTTGATAACTGCCATTTTAATTGAGGTTAGATGATATTTTGTTGTGGTTTTGATTTGCATTTCTCTGATGATTAGTGATGTTAAACCTGTTTGCATATACCTGTTGGCCACTTGTATATCTTCTGTTGGGAAATGTTTATTGAGATCTTTTCCCATTTTTTTAATTGGATTATTTGGAATTTTTGTTTTTGAGTTCTTATATATTCTTGTTAGTAATCCCTTGTTGGATAAATAGTTTGCAAAATTTTTCTCCCATTCTGTGGGTTGTTTCTTCACTTAATTTTTAATTTTTTTGATGTACAGAAGCTTTTTAGCTTGATGTAATCCTATTGATCAGTTTTTGCATTGGTTACCCATGCTTTTGAGGTCTTACTCAATAAATCTTTGCCTAGACCAATGTTCTAAAGCGTTTCCCCAATATTTCCTTCTAGTAGTTTCATAGTTTCTTACATGTAAGTTTTAAATTCATTTTGATTGGATTTTTATATATGATGAGGCATAGGAGTCTAGTATTATTCTTTACATATCTCATTTTGCCAGCACTATTTATTGAAGAGACCCTCTGTTCCCCAAGGTATGTTCTTGGTGCCTTGGTCAAAAACAAGTTGGCTGTAAATACATGGATTTATTTCTGCGTTCTCCATTCTGTTTCATTGGGCCATGAAATCCTTCCTTTTCAATATTGTAAAGTCACCATTTTCAGCTTTCCATCCTGTCAACCTTGTTGTGTTTGGGCCAAGAAGGGGATGCAGGACCCAGAACTTGATGTGGCCACGTGGGGCCAGAGCTCCTGTAGGCTGTTCAAGAAATCTGCACTGATGTCTGCAGGAAGGACCAAATCCCCATCCATGACTCCATGAAAACACTGTTAGGGCAACCACAGTGTGGAACATCTTGAGAAATAGAATCTGTGTCATAGCCAACATTTACTCAACACTCATGACTGCATGACTGGGATACCTGAGCAGGAGGACCCAGAAGCGCATCCTCTTCATCTGCGTGTCCAGGTCTCCTTTGTGTCACCTAGGGCAAGGGGCTGGAAGCAGAGGCATCTGGGATAGGGGCAGGCTATGATCAGGTGCAGTGGGATGGTGGGCCCTGCGCAGTTGGGGTGGTAGGGTTAGTGAAAGATCTGGGGCAGGGCAGAGATCAGGAGGAACAGCATTCCAGCAGGGCTGGGAGACATGTCAGTAGGTTGGCAGACACAGGAGTAGGTGGCCTGGGACTCAGAGGAACAGTTGGAGTTGGAGAAGGGCTCTGTTTTCCTCCAGTCTTCTGCTTGGGTACTGCATTAGCACACTACTGCACCCCCAACACTTGTCTCTCCCCTGCCCTCACTTTCTGAGTCTTAAAACCCATTCCTTCATCCTCCAGCATATGCCTTCTTTTTTTTTTTGGATTTCTTTTCTTTTATATATATATTATATATATACACACACACATATATATATATATCATATATATATATATAGTTATATATATATTAAATTGCACTTTAGGTTCTGGGGTTCATGTGCAGATCATGCAGGATTTTTACATAGGTACATACATGGCAATGTGGTTTTCTGCCTCCATCCCCCCGTCACCTATATCTGGCATTTCTCCCCATGTTATCCCTCCCCAACCTCCCTACCCTCTGCTGTCCCTCCCCTAGTCCCCCACAACAGACTCTAGTCTGTGATGCTCCTCTCCCTGTGTTCATGTGTTTTCATTGTTCAACACCTGCCTATGCGTGAGAACATGTGGTGTTTGCTTTTCTGTTCTTGTGTCAGTTTGCTGAGAATGATGGTTTCCAGCTTCATCCATGTTCCTATAAAGGACACAAACTCATCGTTTTTTTATGGCTGCATAGTATTCCATGGTGTATACGTGTCACATTTTCCTTGTCCAGTCTATCATTGATGGGCATTTGGGTTGGTTCCAGGTCTTTGCTACTGTAAGCAGTGCCACAATGAACATACGTGTGCATGTGTCTTTATAAATATAAACAATTTGTAATCATTTGGTTATATACCCAGTAATGGGATTGCTAGGTCAAATGGAATTTCTATTTCTAGGTCCTTGAGGAATTGCCACACTGTCTTCCACAAGGTTGAACTAATTTACACTCCCAACAACAGTGTAAAAGTGTTCCTGTTTCTCCACATCCTCTCCAGCATCTGTTGTCTCCAGACTTTTTAATGATCGCCATTCTAACTGGTGTGAGATGGTATCTCAATGTGGTTTTGATTTGCATTTCTCTAATGACCAGTGATGATGAGTATTTTTTCATAACTTTGTTGACCTCATATATGTCTTCTTTTGAAAAGTGTCTGTTCATATCCTTCACCTACTTTTGAATGGGTTTGTTTTTTTCTTGTAAATCTGTTTTAGTTCTTTGTAGATTCTGGATATTAACCCTATGTCAGATGGGTACATTGCAAAAATTTTTTTCCATTCTGTTGGTTGCTGGTTCACTCTAATGATTGTTCTTTTGCTGGAGTTTAATTAGATCCCATTTGTCTATTTTGGCTTTTATTGCCATTGCTTTTGGTGTTTTAGTCATGAGGTCCTTGCCTATGCCTATGTCCTGAATGGTTTTGCCAAGTTTTCTTCTAGGGTTTTTATGGTGTTAAGGACAGTTCCCTTCTGGATCCTTCTTAAGGTTCTGATTTTTTTTTTTTTTTTTTTTTTTTTTTTTTGTGATGTAGTCTTGCTCTTTTGCCGAGGCTGGAGTGCGGTGGCACGATCTTGGCTCACTGCAACCTCTGCCTCCCAGGTTGAAGCATATCTCCTGCCTCAGCACCCCCTAGTAGCTGGGATTACAGGTGCCCGTCACCACGCCGGGCTCATTTTTGCACTTTTAGTAGAGACGGGGTTTCACCATGTTGACCAGGATGGTCTCGATGTCTTGACCTCATGATCCGCCTGCCTCAGCCTCCCAAAGTGTTGGGATTACAGGCGTGAGCCACCGCACTTGGCCAGGTTCTGATTTTTAATCTTGCCTAGCCCAGCTCCCTGCCATCCCCTCACTCCCGCCATCCCCCCATTCTGCCTCACTTCCTCCTTTCCTGATTCCCATAATTTCCCACAATCAGACTCGGCCTCAGATTCCCACCCTTCAGGTGCTAGTGTTCCTTGGGTCCTCCATCTCTGCTGATCCTCTTTGACTGGGGGAGTTGAAATTAAAGCCAGCGTTTATTTGAGTCCTGGGGCTGGATTCTGCATTGGGCTCCGTTGTGGTCATTGCGCCTTCCCGTTTCCGCTCTTTCTGCCCGGCTTCCGCATTTTCAAACTCATCTGAGATCTGCCAGCGGATGCTGACCCCGCCCGTGGAGGCCCGCTTCTCCGCACCTGCTGCTTCTCCATCTCTCCATCTTCTGCTCCTGGCCTTTCCTGGCCCTGGAGCTCGAACTCTGATCTCTTGCCCTTCTCCAGGGCCCCATCCTGCTCCTCCTCGTCACCATGAGGGCGGCGGCCGGGGCCAGCTGGGTCAGTCAGCGTGGTAGGGCCCATGGCGCAGTTTTCGCCCTGGGGCGGCGGCAGGTGCGGCGCGCGCACCGCCTGGAGGTTGGTGTGGCACTCTTTGGCCGCGGTGGCTGCCGAGGTGCCCAGTGCCCTGGCCTGGGGCTTCCCGGCTGGATCACTGCCCCGAGGCGTCTTCTCGCGGGGCGCCTTCGCTCTTCCAGAAAGTTGGCGGTTTAACAACTGAGACCCTTGTTGCTCCGGTAGCGAGCAGTAGCCACATTTCCCCCGGGGGTCCAGCCGGGCTTTCGCCTCAGGCCGCCCACCCCCGCTCCGGCCACCGCCGCTTCTCCCTTCTCGGGGCCCGGAGGAGTCGAGGGAACGGCCTCCAGGTGCAGGGCGGCCAGCACTCCCCCAGCAGCCAGAGAAAAAGATGTCAGGAAGCGTAATGTCCTCGTCGGGTCCGAGGGTCGTTCCAGGGGCAGCTGCCAGGTCCCCTCCCTGCCAAGTTTCTCCTCGAAAAGTTCTAAGGTTGTTGGGTCTGCTAGAAAGTGACATTTGTAAGGCTGGAAATGAAGCCAGGCATTTTATGCATATTCTTAAATATGATGTTTCAGTCAAAGCCTTGATAATATAACCAATATTTCTGATTATATTCTGCTTATAAAGAGCACATATGTAAATGAAAATAAGAATATTTGTGAATAGTTTCCAAATTTGGGAGGGATCAAGTAGGGAGAAAAACCAAATGCTTCCACCTTTGTTTACGAAAGTGTGCTTTACCAAATTAATGTAAATTACAGATAACATCTGTGAGAAACGCTTCTTAAATCTAGAAAACAAGAACCAACAGTGTTTTAAATAAAAGTTACAAAAAAATCTCAATTTCATAGATGTTTTTGTTTTGCTTGATCTTAGTAGTTTTTTGAATGCTTAAGTTTATTAGAGTTCTGTAAATTTGTATTTAGTTCATTTATTTTTTTAAAAATATTTATTTTTAATATGTTTAGGGGGTATAAGTGCAAGTTTCTTACATGCCTATACTGCATAGTGGTGAAGCCTAGGGTTAGTTCATTGAGCTGAAAGTTATCAGAAACCTGTGTTCAAGAGGACCTGTTAGAGTTTTTTTTTCCGTGAAAAGCAAATCTGGACTATCGCTGATTACAAATATTTTTAGAATTCAAAACATAACTGCAGATGATGGAAACAGAATGGCTAGGATGAAAATCTGATGAAAGTTCCCAGCTGACAAGGAAATTTAGTTACTTCTCTTATGTGCAGCATTTTAAGACAATAACCAGAATCATAACTGATAGCATCATGTCAGGACTACCAGACTTTTATAAATTTTATACAGTCTTCAGAATGCATGAATAACTATTTATACAAATACAACTTTAGCAAATATTTAGCATAACAATGAAAATTACAAATCATATTAAATTTTTATAAATTTATATAATTTTTGGAACATGTATATCAATACCATACCCAGAAATATAACTGAGATGAGATCTAATATTACATCACTTGACAATACCCTCCCATGCAGTATCACAACATTTGACAATGTCTGCTCATACAATCTACCAAATAAATCTAATCATTTAATATCTCTGTAAGATGAGAGATCTATTCGTTAGATTCCCCAGGGACCCAGCTGAAAAACCCTGAAGTTAATTTTAAGCTGAAAAGACTTAATTTAGGATTTTGATGCCAGGGGAACCTGTCAAAGATGTCAACGGTTGAAAACACTTGATCAAAACAGAATCACAGGTCACTGTTAAAGGAATATTCATTTAACCAGAGACTTAAAAGCTATACAGAAAGTTAAGTGCATGGAAAACCTGAACCCCTTTAAAGCTTAGTTTTCCTGACTGATCAAAAAGGGTACTTGAATTTAATCAGACACAGGAAGAGTGTGTACAGGGATATGAGTGTGCACTTTATTTTAGAGGAAGTAAACAAGGAAATTAGTACCATGAGCCAGGGAATACATGGCGGTTAGTAATAACATGGGAAGTTTCCTGGTTACACGGAACAACAATTTAGACATATCACGGAAAGCCAAAAGTACAGATTCAAGTTATGTTGGAGGAAAACATTGGTCTTCCAGACCTTCATACTCAACATTTCAGTGTAAGGCCATAACAGCAGAATTAGAACCAGAGTTTTCTCTGGTAACATTTTTTAATGTTACAAGAGTTGACAGAAAGGTTGAAAGAGAGTGTTACCACTGTAGCTAAGCAAAAAGATACACCTTGTTAAGGGGAGAAAAAACAGAAGGCAATGATTTACGACCTGCAGTGTAGTACAGCGAAAGTTGAATTTTGGATATAAATCTAAGAAGTTTGAAAAAGAAAAATGTTACCTCTAGAAATGAAATGGCCATTCTGAATGAAAGAGATAGCTTTTCCAATCTGAAACTAGGGAAATTAATTAGATCTCAGGAAGAATTAGAATTAGAAAATCTAAACTCTTTAGATTTACTGTTAAATAAGAATTTAGAATTAAAAATAAAACCTCTTAAAATTTTACTAAGAGTAAACCAATAAGCACAGTGTCGTTCTAACATGGGGGCCAACTTATTTTGTTGTTTTGCATTAGTGTATTTCATTGTCAAATTTCAATCTTTAGAAAGACTTCCCTTACCAAAATTACATCTTAATATCCATAACTTTCTTTACATCTCTCCCCTACTTACCCGTTCTTTTCTATTGTGAAACAACTTTTAAATGACCCCCAAATTCTACAAAATTATTCTTTTTCTCAATAAAAAGTATTTTTTATGACTTTTTAATATATTTTTTCTCACCAAGAACATCTTATTTTTTGGCACATTGTATATATAGAATTATAGATATTCATTAAAAATTTTAACTCTTAGTAACCTTAAATTTTAGTGAAAATGTAGGAAGAATTTTTATTTATTTTTAAAATGGAGTCTCGTTGTTTCACCCAGGCCAGAGTGCAGTGACATGATCTTGGCTCACTGTACCCTCCGCCTGCCGGGTTCAAGCAGTTCTCCTGCCTCAGCCTCCCGAGTAGCTGGGATTACAGGCATGCGCCACCACACCTGGCTAATTTTTTGTATTTTTGGTAGAGATGGAGTTTTGCCATGTTGGCTAGGCTGGTCTGGAACTTCTGACCTCAAGTGATCTGTCCGCCTAAGCGTCCCAAAGTGCCGAGATCACTGGTGTGAACCAACATGCTTGGCTACAAGTAAGAAATTTTAAGTTGTCTGTCACTTACCAATATTTTACACATAAGAACCATTTTATAATTTTTACAAACATGTTCCCTTACACACACACACACACACACACACACACACACACACACACACACACACACACATTTTTTCTTTTTTGAAACAGGGTCTGACTCTGTCACTCATACTGGAGTGTAGTGGCACAATCTCAGTTCGCTGCAACCTCTGCTTTCTGGGCTCTAGTAATCCTCCCATTTCAGCCTTTTGAGTAGCTAGGACTACAGGCATATGCCACCAGGCCTGGTTAATTTTTGTATTTTTTGCAGAGACCAGGTTTTGCTATGTTGCCCAGCCCGATCTTAAACTCCTGAGCTCAATTAATCCACTTGACTTGGCCTTCCAAAGTACTGAGATTACAGGTGTGAGCCATGGCCCATAGTGTGAGCCATGGCCCCTGGTCCCCTATAACATAATTTTAAAATCTAATTTGGAAATGACCTGAACATTTAATTAGTGTCTATTATTTAATATAACTTTAAGACATCAAGTTATATGAAACCTTTATAGACATTTTTCTCATTTTCATTTAATTTTCTAACATTTACCTAGATTACTTATGAGAACCATTTCAAGATATTTCCCTGTTAATCATTTTTACAGCTTGTGAATATCGATGTTCACCTGATTAAGGACCCTGAAGTTAAATATAGGAGCATGTTCCCAACAGTTCAGAAGATATAGGTATTCTTATTAAAGTAACAATATTAAATTAGTTTTGCTTATCAAAGAATTACAAAAAAATCACTTTGTTTTATGCTGGGCTTACAGTTATATAACCTTCATGTGAAACCCTGACACCTTAAAATATCTATCGGAGACAAATATAAAAGTAACCAGTAAACCCAAGCAGAAGTATATACTGACAATTCTGAGACATTTCTGTTTTTACCAATTATTTAAAAACCAGCTTAAATAATAAAAGTGAATAATAAAAATAATAAAATAATAAATTAATAAAAAGATTATTTAAGTCATGTGAACTAAAAGGCATTTGGTAATTATTATATATTTTATACTTTATATGAGTCCTCATTTATCTTTAAGGAATTTCTGACTGACTATGCCAGATTTTACCATGTAGACGTAATATGTAATGTAATACATGTGCTTCTGTATAGACACATCTAAACACGTATGTATACACACAAAAATAAAAATCTCATTGCTTTCATTTTAGAATTTTAGTTGTGAGATAGTAATACAAACTCACTGGCTGATAAAACACATTTGGACCCAAATTATATTTCTGACAAAATTGGGACCTGTTTACACAATGAGACTAAACTTCATTTGCCCTAATAGATAATCTGATGAAGGCTGTGGACCAAAATTTGGGTAAAGCACTTTACATAGCAGTTTGATTTAAAAAAAAAAAAAAAAGCCTTTCACCTTTTCCCCTGCCTTTGTTCAGTTTCTAATAAATTTATGGTTAAATTGTCAGTGTTTACATTTTCGCTAGGACTGGTGGAATTGTGTAAGAAAGAACAAAATCCCCAATTAGCATTGAATTAGTAACCGACCTGTTTTTTGTTTGCTGTTTTAGTTTGCTTGGTTAGCAAATGTGGGCAAAAGAATTTTAGTAGTTTCCTTTTTCTTCCTGCTTTTACATTTTGGCTTCTGTGTAGCAAGAAAAGCAAACATTTTTTACCGGACAGAGATACCTTATATTATTGCTCTGAGCTTAAGATTTTGACCTGTTTGATCTAAGACCCTAACTTTTGTAAACAGTTACTAGTTCTTTTTTTTTAATTATTAATTTTTAGGTTAATGTCTTATCACTGTGCATAATTATAAGGCAAATCTAAATTTATGTTTATAAAGGTATCTAGGTTGTTGCTCACCATGAAGCCATTGTAACTTGTAAAGCCATTAATTTAAAAGCCCTTTAAGACTTCATTTTTTTTTTTACTGGTAATTTATTTGTAATCAATTGTTACATATATATATATATATACACACACACACACACACACACACACACACATATATATATACGTATTTATATAATTATATATATATATATATATATAATTGTACTTTAGATTCTGGGGTACATGTGCAGATCATGGAGAATTGCTGCATAAAGACTTAAAAATTTTAGCTGGAATGCCATAAGCAGTAAGTTTTGTGCTAACAACAGTAGAAAAGTCGGCTGATTCACAGTAGGCAGGAAAAAAAAAACGAGAACTTAGAAGACTCTGTTAACTCTATACTTGTAGCTTTTTGAATAATGACCATTTGAACACTGAAAATTTCTTAACGTAATTTGTCCACGGTTTTGGAATGTGCACAAGAGCAGGATATAATATGTTGCTGGTTAGAGTGTCAGAAAACCTGGCATCACTTAATGTTTGAGAATACCACTCAATTCCTTGTTAATCTCTTGAGAGCAAAGAAAATTCTATAAATCCTATCAGGGAATGTCAGAAGTTTAGATGGGTATTTTAGATGGTGGTGACTTCACTGGTGACTTTTAACGTTTAGAATGTTTATTTTTGTTTTCCGAGCATTTTTCAGAAACAAGCAAGGGAAAAGAGTCACACCAAATCAAAAGAAACTAAGATAAAAGTGTTTGCAAAAATTTTGACCTAGGCATGCACATAGAGTTAAATATTAAAATAGGCATGCAAATCAGAGAAGACATGCAGGCAGAATGTAAATTCTGTAGACACTAAGAATACTCAGTCCAGAAGGACACTTGTCTTTATACCAGAAAGGACCTACCAGAAAAGACAAAAAGTATTTTATCATCCCAGAAGGTATGTATAATCCTTTACTAAGGCAGCCTTATCCCAGCCAAATCTCAAGTCAAGTGAAAAAGCCTCTACCAATAGGAAGAAGGCTTAATCTAAGAGAGGACTCACCAAGAATGAAAAGGTGAGCCGTGGAAGTGAAAAGGTCAAAGGTCCCAAGTGTGTGCTCCACAAAGATTCCAGGAATCACTGATTCCTTCCAATAGTGATCTTACTCAAATCCCTCTTCTAACACCATATATAAAAACCTAGATACCAAACAGAGAGAGACTCTCTAAGACAAAAAATATTTATTTGGGAATAAAGTGTTGCAATGAGAATACACCTGTCATATTAAACTATGTGTGCCCTTGCAGAAGTAAAGGAAGACAAAAGTTTTTACATAAAAAGGAGGATTACTTGTTTTGATATGATTGTACTTGGCTACAAAGATCAATAGAAAGTGTTTTCAGTCCAAGGTTGGATAGGCAGTTGCTGGGCAGATGTCTTTGTAGAGGTATTTCTTGTGTACTTGGAAAAGACTGTGAGTTTTGCAGTCTTTTGTGATAATTTTTGGTATTAGGCATACAAGCATGAAAACCCTCCCTTCATGGCCTTTCCTGGCTCTGTTAGAATTTTTAAAAAATTAGTGACTCCATTTAAAATAATTTATTTCAATAGGTTTTTGGAGGAACAGATGGTGTTTGGTTACATGAGTAAGTTCTTTAGAGGTGATTTCTGAGATTTTGGTGCACCCATCACCTGAGCAGTATACACTGTACCCAATGTATAGTGTTTTATTCCTCACCCTTCTCCCACTATTTTCACCAAGTCCCCAAAGTTTATTGTGTCATTCTTATGCCTTCGCAACCTCATAGCTTAACTCCCACTTGTAAGTGAGAATATAGTGTGAGTGAGCATGTAGGTCTTGTGACTTATAGCCCAAAATCCACATAGCTTAGCTCCCACTTGTAAGAACATAGTGTGAGTGAGAATGTAGGTCTTGTGACTTATTGCCCAGATCCACATATCATTAAGCATTTTAAAATGTAAGACATGATTACTTTGGTCATGTCTCCATTTGCCACCTGGTTACACATTAGAATGGCATCTCTACTGACCAGAAATCTGTAACTTGTGACGGTTATTATGGGAGATGTAGGAGGCACTCTTGGACTTGAGACAAGAACATTGTTGTGTAGAAATTTTACTGATTCTGTTAAAATTATCTCCGTGGGCTAGAGAACATATAGCATGACCTTTATAATGAGATAGACATTGACTGAATGCAAGGTCTCAACACTTACTAGGCTGTGTGACATTGGACAGAGTGCTTCATCATTCTGAGACCCAGTTTTTAAGGAAAAACAACTGTCTACTTTGTAAGCTTGCTAGCAGGTTTAAATGTAATAATGTGTGGGAATGACACTGCACCACGCCTAACATCTAGTAACAGCTTAATTTATGTTAAGCGTTATTGTCATATAAGAATGTAAGTTACCTGAGAGAGAAACCTTGTCAGTTTGTTCTCTGCTGTATCCCATAGACCATGAATCATGGCTAGTGCATAGTAGGCATTTAATAATATCTGTTCAACAAGTATTAAGCAGTCTTGGAGGGTAGACAGTGGGTGGAGATATTTAAATAATACAATTTTTTTTATTATACTTTAGGTTCTGGTATACATGTGCAGATAATGCAGAATTGTTATATACGTATATACATAGCAAGGTGGTTTGCTGCCTTCATCCCTCCCATCATCTATATCTGGTATTTCTCTCCACGTTATCCCTCCCCACCCTCCCCATTCCCCGTTGTCCCTCCCCTACCACCTCAACTGACTGCACTGTGTGATGCTTCCCTCCCTGTGTCCATGTGTTCTCATTTTTCAACATCCGCCTGTGAGTGAGAACATGCGGTGTTTGGTTTTCTGTTCTTAGTTCATTGAGAATAATGGTTTCCAGATTCATCCATGTCCCTACAAAGGACACGAGCTCATCATTTTTTATGGCTGCATAGTATTCCATGGTGTATATGTGCCACATTTTCCCTGTCCAGTCTATTGTTGATGGACAGGATCCAAGTCTTTGCTATTGTGAATAGTGGCCCAGTGAACAT
>CAUYQU010055983.1:0-118910 GCA_963574635.1 Cheracebus regulus
CACTGGGAAAAAGACAGTGTCCTCAATAAGTGGTGCTGGGAAAACTGGAAATCCATTTGCAGAAGAATGAAAATAGATCCCTGTCTCTCACCATGTATAAAAATCAAATAAAAATCAATTAAAGACTTAAATCTCAGACCTTAAGCTATGAAACTGCTACAAGAAAGCACTGGTGTAACTGTCCAGGATACTGCTCTGGGCAAACATTTTTTGAGCAATACCCCACAAGCACAGTCAACCAAATCAAAAATGTACAAATAGAATCACATCGACTTAAAAAGTGTCTGCACAGCAAACAAACAACAAAGTTAAGAGATAATCCGCATAATGGGAGGAAATACTTGCAAACTACCCATTTGACAAAGGATTAATAATCAGAGTATATAAGGAGCTCCAACATCTCTTTAGGAATAAAACTAATAATCCAATTTAAAAATGAGCAAAACATCTGAATAGACACTTCTTAAAAGAAGACATACAGATTAGAAATAGGCATATGAAAAGGTGCTCAACATCATGAATGATTAGTGAAATGCAAATCCAAACTACAGTGAAATATCATCTCACCTCAGTTAAAATTGCTTATGTCCCAAAAAAAAAGGCAATAACAAATGCTGGTAAGCATGTAGACGAAAGGGAACCGTTGTACACTGTTGGTGGGAATGTAAACTAGTACAAACACTATGGAGAACAGTTTAGAGGTTTCTCAAAAAACTAAAAATAGAGTACCATATGATCCAGCAATCCCACTGCTATAGGTATATATACAAAAGAAAGGATATCAGTATATCGAAGAGGTATCTGTACTCCTATGCTTGTTGCAGCATTGTTCACAATAGTCAAGATTTGGAAGCAACCTAAGTGTCCACCAATAAAAGAATGAATAAAGAAAATGTGGTACCTACAGACAATGGAGTATTATATTATTAACACATATAAAATAATGAGATCCAGTCATTTGCAACAACATGAATGAAACTGGAGATCATTATGCTAAGTGAAATAAGCCAGACACAGAAAGACAAATATTGCATGTTTTCACTTATATGTAGGATCTAAAAATTCAAACAATTGAACTCATGGATATAGCAAGTAGGAGGATAGTTACCAGAAGTTGGGAAAGGTAGTGCAGGGTTTAGAGGAGGTGGGGACTGTTAATGGATTAAAAAAAAAATAGAATGAGTAAGACCTACTATTTGATAGCACAACAAGATGACTATAGTAAATAATAATTTAATTGCATATTTGAAAATAATTGAAAGAATATAATTGGATTGTTTGTAACTCAAAGGATAAATGCATGAGGGAATGTATATACCATTCTCCATGGTGAGGTTATTTCACACTGTATGCTTGTATCAAAACATCTCATGTACCCCATAAATATAAACACCTACTATGTACTGACAACTATAAAAAATAAAAATAATAATGATTCATGTTCATTCATTGCTCTTAGGTTGAAATAAAATGACTAATCAAAAAGTAATTATTAGTTATCCAATTGATAGCCATGATCTATAGAATTATTAATTTGGTAACTATATTCTGATAATGCTTTATCCAGGTGGGCAATTAACATATACGTTAAGGAAAAGAAATCCTAGGAATTTCTTTTCTAGTCCTCTCTAAATAAGTACACTTTCCTTAAAATGACCCCCATGAACACTAACACCCATAGACGTTCATCCCAAATCCAACCTCAAACTTCCAAGCTATTATTACTTTAGACTTTCTTGTACTATGTAGCCCATCTAAATGTAAAGGCACCTGAATGGAATAATTAGTAAGGAAATATCAACGAAAGAGTCAAACTCTGTAAAATATTTGAACAGATGTATTCTGAGCCAAATTTGAGTGACTAGTGGCCCAAGGTACAGTCTCAAGTGGTCCTGAGAATATGTGCCTAAGGTGACTAGGCTACATTTTGGATTTATACAATTTAGGAGGACATAAGACACCAATCTATATATGTAAAATGTACATTGGTTCAGTCTGGAAAGGTGGGACAATATGAAGTGGGGACTTCCTGGTCATAGGAGGATTCAAAAACTTTCTAATTGATAATTGGTTGAAACAGTTAAGTCATTGTCCAAAGACCTAGAATCAATAGAACAGAAAGTGTGGGCCAAGATAAGGAGCTGTGGAAACTGAGTTGTGGAAACTAAAGTTTCCATTATGTACATAGAATCAATAGAATGGAATGACTGGTTTAAGATAAGAGGTTGTGGAGATCAAAGTTCCTATCATGCGGATAAGGCCTCCGGGTAGCAAGCCTCAGAGAGAGTGGATTGTAAATATTTCTCATCAGATTTTTTTTTTAAAGTGCTAGACTCTTAGTTCAGTCTCCTGGATCAGGAAAAATGCCTGGAAAGGGAAAGGGATTCTTTGCACAATGTCGACTTTCCCTTTGCTAGGTTATTTCAAGATGTGGCAAAGAAACATATCTGGGTTATCTTTATCTGTCATGCAATGTTATGCTAGAGTCAGGCTGGAAAGTAATCCATGATATATAGGGTTGAATAAAACTATTCTGAGATTTTATGGTTTGTAGGACATGGCTCCCTGGGCCCCTTACATAGCAATTTGAGCAAGAGAAGAAAAAGGTCAGCGTTTATCCCTCAGAAACTTCTTTAATATGCTAAATAGGCAGTTCAAACTGGTTTCATGTAATTAAAGCATGGCAGAATATGCCACCCCGAAATATGTCATTTTGACATAAAGATTATTTTAAGCCTTAAGTCATTTGAGTAACAACAGATGCAAGAAGGACATTGTTAGTTTCCCCTTTCTTCCTAAAAACAGGATAAAAAACGGCCATGTGAAAGATGGCCAGAGGTCAGAACAGTTTGCAAGCACAGCATGTTCTCATTTATAAGTGGGAGTTGAACAATGAGAATACATGAACACAGGGAGGGGAACAACACTCACTGGGGCCTGTCAGAGGAGGCCAGTGGGGGAAGGGCACTAGGGAAAAGAGCTAATGCATGTGGGGCTTAATACCTAGGTGATGGGGTGTTAGGTGCAGGAAACCACCATGGCACATATTTACCTATGTAATAAACAAGCACACCGTGCACATGTACCCTGGAAATTAAAAAACAAAAACAAAAACAACAAAATAATTTTAAAAAGAAGAAAAACAAAGAAACAATCTGCAAGGTTATTTACCAGATCTCCCTGTACCAGTTAAAAGGAACATTCTTCTACGGGGAGTCACAGCTGAGAGAATTCTGTACAAACAGTCCTTGTTATGTATTCCTTATCTTCCTTTAGTCTTCCCAGATAATTTACTTTTCCAGAATTGTCTCTTTTTGCTCAACCTAATATTAAAAGCACTTACATTTTTCCACTTCTGTGGGTCTTCATTTCCTTATGAGGGTTCCTATGTCACATAGAATGTATACAAGTTTTTTACGCTTTTATCCTGTTTTATCTGTTTTATTTCAATTTAATTATCAGACCAACCAAAAAACCTCTAAGAAATATAAACCAAAAATAAAATTCTAAGCCCCCCCACATTGGACTGATGGACAACCCCCCAACTGACCCTCAGCCAAGAGTATTTCAAAGGAATTTGAAAAACTAATTCAGGCTGTGATCCGGGAGGGGAATGTTAGACATGCGTCATTATACCCTCCTGCTTTTGGAATTCAGGCAAAACTGAGCAGCATTAACAAAAAAACAGAAAATTTCTTTTGTTGTTGAAAATGGCAGAATTTTCTTCTTTAGTAAAGCTAAAATTACATATATATATATATATATATATATATTTATTTATCATTGTTTCTTCATATGTTCATTTATATTTGCTAAGTAGTAACCTCCCTAATTTATCTAATTATATTTTCTTTTTTAAATTAACTTTAATGATAAGTTGCAGGATACATGTGCAGGACATGCAGGTTTGTTACATGGGTATACACGTGCCATGGTGGTTTGCCACCCCTACCAGTCCATCACCTAAGTATTAAGCCCCACAAGCATTAGTTATTTATCCTAATGCTCTCCCTCCCTTCACACAAAGACGCTCCGAAGCGTGTGCTGTTCCCCTCCCCGTGTCCGCATATGCTCAACGTTAAGCTTCCACTTGTAAGTGAGAACATGCAGTGCTTGATTTTCAAAACAGAGATCCTAAGACTTACAAAACAGATTCTTTGTAACAATAAAATACCAACAGGTCAGATAGCAGTCCCTAGAAGAAATGGAAGTGTTTTACCCCAAAATATATTTATTTGATATATTTTGAAATGGCCCTGTAAAGCTGTCCTTCGCAGCGAAAACCTACATTCTGTAGAAAATTCCCTTCCCTTTCCATGTCTATTCCTTGATCCAGGGAAGAATTACCAAGGAGTCTGGCAGCTTTTTTTTTTTTTTTTTTTTTTTTTTTAAACTCTGATAAGAAACATTTATAATCTATTTTCTCTGCAGACTGCTATCTGGAGGCTTCACATGCATGGTAAAAAAAACTTGGTCTCCATGACCCCGTGTCTTAACCCAGCCAGGTCTTTGAATAACAACTTAACTCTTTCATCCAATCACCAATCAGAAAATCTTTCAATTCACCTGTAATCTGGTTCAAGTTGTTCTGTTTTTCTGGACCAAACCAATGTACACCTTACATGTATTCATTGATGTGCTATGTATCCCTAAAAGGCATAAAACCCAGCTGTAGCCTGACCACATTGAGCACATGTTCTTAGGACTTCCAGAAATTGTCTCAGACCACGATCATTCGTATTTGGCTCAGAATAAATCTCATCAAATATTTTACAGAGTTTGACTGTTTATCCAGAGAAGGTAGAAATAAAATTTTGCCTCCTCTGCATAATACAAATATTTTGGCTATTCTGGCACCTTAGTGACACTAAAATTTTAGAATTGACTGTGTAATTAAAGGGAACTTTTGATAATTATTTTGATATGTATTATACAAAACAATTTACAGAGAATTTAGGTCTTCACTAAAATTCCATTCCCCCCCCTAATAAGTAATACCCATTTTTCAGGGCAATTTGTAATAAATAATGTTAAATGAAAATATTATAATTATTTATAAAATCATAAAATTGATGTAGACCTCTTTAGATCTTCTAAATTTTATTTTATGTCCACCAATGAAATCAAATTGCAATTAACAAAGGATAACTAGGCTCTTCCTGCACAGGTGTTAGGCTATTTTTGAACATAGAAACAAGGAAATTGAATGAGTAACTGGTGACTCAGTTACTTACAGCTCTCCTCTTTAGTAGCTGGCAGTTTCTCTCAAGTTACAGAGGGATCATACTCAGCTTCTCTAAGAAAATAACTCAAGGCCTCAACCACACACAAACAGAAACACACTAAAAAACACAGTCATAGTGATGCTAAACCCCCCATAAGCTTGTTATATATGCATATATACCATTTGTTTTGCCTGTAAATATCCTTGCAAACTGTTTCTATGTCTGGCCATTAGAGAGCATATACCAGTAGTCATAGAAACCAGAATATCACCATAACATTCAGGCTTATATTAGTTTTCCAGAGAAACTGGGAAGTGTAATTCATCTTCTCAATCAATGTAATTAATGAATCAATTAATACAATATTAGAATACATTATACTATCAATTTCCCCAAAATTACCATTGGAGTGAAATAAGAGGATTTTGAAACAATGGTTAAAGTGAAAGAAAAAAATAGTTAATTATTATGTGTTTTCTTTCAGACACACCAAATCTGGTCTCTGTCTCTGTCCAGGACCACTTTAAAACCTTAAATAACAGATGCTTGTTATGAAACTATCTCAAAATCCATACAGTTTCAAACGTGACCCAAACACTCAATAGTTACATATAATGTGGTTCACAAGATTCACATGTGCTGTCTATTACACCTTAAATTTGTACTCGTAGTCAGAGCTTTGCATCACAGCTCAGTGGTTCACATATGACTCACAATACTAAAATTAAATGAATGAATAAGGTAGAATAAAAAATGATAGAAACTGGACATTGAGATGCCTCTAATGAGGAAGCAAAATCTAAGTAATATGTAAGAATGAGATTTTCTCTCCACCAAGGTCTTCATTGATAATAGAGATACCTGATACCTGACTATAGCAGTCCCCAGGAATATAATGAGGCCATGTCCAAGGACTTTTGGCAATTTTGGATCAACATGGGAAGGACAAAATTTAGTGAATATCAACCCTCCAGATAGAGTATTAGGGAAACCAGCCACTGAGGAGCTGAGGTAAGGACACTGGAAACATTTTTGGACAACAAATATTTATGAAGATGGTAGTATGAAGGAAATATTTTCAGAAAAGATACACTGACTTTCAGTCCCAGGACAAAATGGTATAGACTGACTTTACTTTCACCTTCCCTCTAACCACCATGAAAACAACTCAACACAGAATCACAAAAGGACTCTGAAGGGGTAAGGAAGAATTTGACAGGCCAAGGAACTCAAGACTTGAGGAAAGACACCACTGAGTCCCTTGACTTTCTTTTTGTCTCTCATATATTCCTGCTTGGGCCCAAGAGAGTCCTATAACCAGGAAGCTCCAGCAGGTATGGAAGAAAAACAAAATGAACCAAAAAAAAAGCCTACTTTTTTTCTGGCCAAAGACATTGAAAAAAGGCAGACCAACAAAGACACATCAGGGAGAGTCATACTGCCCAACAACTAAAGCTGTGGTGGTTCTGTGTATCACAATAGTATTGTCAGGAGGGCTCAGTCAGGGATGTATCCCACACTCCATGCATGGAGCAGTGGTGAGTCAGTCCACAACAGCATTAGCGATCAAGGCCCGGTGTTTCATGAATTACAACCAAATAACCTTGGGTCCATAGGTGGCACTTGCAGAGATCAAGTCGGGGACTAGCACAGCCAGAATGAAGTCAATCAGAAAAGCACCAGCCCAGGCTCTGGATACCAAATTTCCATTTGAACTAAAGTTCAGAAAAGTTAGCCAGTATATATCAGCTAGACCTAAATATGGTGACTGCCTGTTGATATGTAATATTTACATACAATCAAGAATCTCCCAACACAAGTCAAAATGTCCAGGATTGGATTAAAAATTAGTCATCATACCAAGAATCATGGAAAACAACTTGAATGACATTACACTAAGTGAAATAAACCAGACACCAAAGAAAATACCGTATGATCTCACTTGCGTGTGGATCTATAAAAGTTAAACTCATAGAAGCCGAGAATAGAATAGTAGTTACCAGGAGCTAGGGGGCAGTGAGAGATGTAGGGGGATTTTGGTCAAAAGGTATAACACTTTAAGTTATAAGATGAAGAGTTTCTGGGGACCTAATGTACAGCCTGAATGGTGATGAATGTGTTGATTAATTTGATTGTGATAATCATTATGTGAAGCATGCATATATCAGATCATGTTGTACACCTTAAATATATACAATCTTTACTTGCTAATTAAATACTTTAAAATAAAATAATAGATAAACTACTCTATAGTGCTTTGGTATAAGGAAACATAGGACAGAAGATAAATATGAGGCTGCCACTTTAGGGATTATGCTGTTCCTTAGACATGGTGAAATCTACAGCCTAACATGGATAATATAGGTAGGTGTTTTACATAACACTATTTTAAGATTATTTTTTTAAATAATAAAATTTAGATACATTTGATAATGATCACATAAACTTATTAGCATAGGTAGGTACACACACAGTTTCTGTAATACATAGTTATTCAGGCTAGAGAGACTCAGCTACAGTAACACACAGCTCTGCTTCCTATCAGCAAGCATAGAAGGCACTCCTCTGTGGTTGGCTGAGGGACTCAAAAGCAAGAGGAACCCATCTCAAACTCCCTGAGATCCACAGCATATGTTCAGGCAAGTCCAGAAATATTCCTGTATATAAAATAAGTGAATGTTTTTTAACATACCTTTAATGAGGAGAAAATGGAGAAACCTAGCCACACATTCCAATCTTTACAGAAGACAACTATTGATAGTATTATGAAATTTAGTAAATAAAATTACAGGATTTCTATTTAAATTTGAATTTCAAATATACAACAAATATTACATAGGACATGCTTGAACTAAAAAAAGTTACGTGTCTGAAATTCAAATTTAATTGAGTGTTACATGTTTTATCTGGCAATCCTCATATGGGGGTCATTACCAACTATGCTTTCTAATCAGGGATATCGAGAAAAACGTATATTGGCTTGAATCCCAGCTCTCCCAGTCACTGTTACTTTCACTGTAACTTTTCTGTTCCCTAGTCTCATAACTGCAGGACTAGCCCGAACTGACTCTACTCTGTTGATAAAAGAATGTTGAGTTACCTTGTAGATATAACAAAGCCAAAACAGCAAGTCATGTATTCTGGATATGTGCAATGAAAAATCTTTGACCTCTAACAACTCCCAGAATCAACATTTTCTGCCCCCAGAACCAAGACTGGGATTTGACTAGAACCTGAATGCTAGAACCCTTTCACAAGTGAAGGGTCCATTAGTGAGGAAAATTCGGTACTGAAATCTATTCTATCATACCTTACCATAAATGGTCAAATGTGAAGCCCTCCACTTGGAGCCAGCCAAGTAAACATTTCTAATACATTCCCTTGTCCTCCAACCCCTTAAAATTTGCCCCAAACCCCAAATTGGGGATACAGATGTAAGCTGTGCCTCCTGTCTCCTTGCTGGTTGACTTCTCAATAAAGCTTCTTTTTTTCTTCAAAACCTGATGCCATAGTATCAGCTTCTGTGTGTGTCAGAAAGTGAACCCATTGCTCAGAAATAGTCTCTTCTTGGTTTCATTTACAGGGAGTATTTTTTAACTCCACAGAGAAACCTCTCAGTCCAGCATTCCCTTTAACAGTTCTCTTCATAAAACTCACAATCAGTCTGTGGTTCAACAGACCAAGTTTCTTTTGATTATTCTCTTTCACTTCTTCCTTTCCCTATAACCTGAGAGCCTGGAGATCTCATAATGCACCTGTAACTGTAAATGACTCAGGCATGAGGCTCAAAGCTTAGAAACCAATGGTATTTCCTTTTCCTGAAGGGCCGTCCTTATAATGAGAAACTTCTAGGTATGTGAACTGAGTGTGTGGTTCTTTCATCATCTGTCGGTATCTCTCTGTTGTGCTCAAAAATAGCATTGACCATTGTCACAAGATTATTCACTGAATTGCTTTTATAACAAAACAATGGAAACAACTCAAACCCAAGTGCCATTAGAGGGGATAGAATAAGTAATCTAAGGTCTATGCCAAAATGGATTATTCTGTCAACCAAATGAGATGGATGTAAATATTTTAACATAAAATATCAGATTAGCCAACAAGGAAGCAAAATGATATCATTAATGTAAAAATCTCATATGGATGAAAAACAATATTCTATATTCTTCTCTTACAGCATGAAAAAATATACATATCCATAGAAAAAGGTTGTGTGTGTGTGTGTGTGTGTGTGTGTGTGTGTGTGTGTGTGTGTGTTTGAGATGGAGTCTCGCTCTGTCTCACCCCAGCTGGGGGGCGGTGGTATGATCTTGGCTCACTGAAGCCTCCATCTCCCAGTTTCAAGCAATTCTCCTGTCTCAGCTTCCAAAGCAGCTGGGACTACAGGTATGTGCCACCACACCCAGTTAAATTTTGTATTTTTAATAGAGATGAGGTTTCATCATGTTGGCCAGACTGGTCTCAAACTCCTGATTTAAGGTGATCCACCTGCCTCAGCCTTCCAAAGTGCTGGGATGACAGGCGTGAGCCACCACACACAGCCTGAAAAAGGTCTTGAATGGTAGATAATAAACTGATAAAATGAATTTGATCTGAAAGAAGTGGAAGAAGAGAAGAATAGGCAGGTAATGGAAGTCAACTCTATTATTACAATAATATTGTAAGATACAAGTGGAAGAATGCATTTCTATTTACTTATGCACTTAAATAATGCCTTCTGAAAAAAATAAAAATATATTTTCAGAATATATTTTAACAATAAAACAATGGGCCAATATTAACACAATATTTAAAAAACTGAAAGGCAATATCCTAGAAAAGTACAGAAAGATAATTTATATTGATTAAAGAGGCAATTCACCAAAATTGTAGATATCTAAGAACATAGGTTAAATTAAAACATTTTTTAAAAAGTAATAGAATTACATGGAGATAGTTGCATAACCAATAGTAAAAAATATTTATTGAAATGTAAAATATAGAAATAGAGAATTTAAAAATAACAGATAGGCAGAGTGAAAAGGGAAAAAAAGTAAATGGATGATAGATACAAAGAACTGGTTGGGCACAGTGGCTCATGCCTGTAATCCCAACACTATGGGAGGCCTAGGCTGGTGGATCTCTTGAGCCCAGGAGTTCAAGACGGGCCTGGGCAACATAGTGAAAACCTGTCCCTAAAAAAATAAAATAAAATACAAAAAATTAGATGTGGTGGTATGCACCTGCAGTCTCAACTACTCAAGAGGCTGATGTGGGGGGTCACATTAACCCAGGAGGTGGAAGTTGCAGTGAGCTGAGATCATGCTATTGAACTCCAGCCTGGGTGACTGGGTGACAGAGCAAGATCCTATGTCAATAAATAAATAAATAAATAAATAAATAAATAAATATTTTTACTGATGAAGGCTGAGAAGCAAACATTGTATGTTCTCACTTATAAGTAAGAGCTAAGCTATGTGGATGCAAAGCTGTAAGAATGATATAATGGACTCTGGGGAATAGGGGAAAGGATGGGAGGGGAGTGAGGAGCAAAAGACTATACACTGGGTACAGTGTACACTGCTTGGGTGATGAGTTCACCAAAATCTCAGAAATCACCGCTAAAGAACTTATCTATGTAACCAGACATCACCTGTTTTCCCAAAACTATTGAAGTAATAAATAAATAAATAAGCCAAAAAAAGAAAATGCAAAGAACAATATAAATTTATAGGACATACTGCAAAGGAGAGTTGAAAGGGATTGTAGAGGAAGTAATATTTGAAAACAAAATCACTCAAAATTTCTACAAAAATAAGTTGTGAGAAAAGCCAAGCAGCAGATTCAAGAAGTGACCCTGAAATCCACATGCCCAGAAGAAAACTGAAAACAGCGTAGGGGAAAAAATAAGCATATAATATTAGGCAAGGTCCTTTCAGAAACACATATATATCAATCAAGGTGCTGTCAGGGAAATGGAGACAACACAGATGAATAAGACTGAGGATTTAATAGAAGGAATTGTTTAAACAGACTTGGCATGTCTGAATAGACATAAAGGAAGGCTAAAGTTGTACAGAGATAGAAAGGGCAAGATGGAACTTCCACCCCTAGAGCAGGACAAACCAAGGGAATATCTGGATATTCTGATAACCCATAATAGGGGAGGATGAATCCTCAGCGCTAGGACTCAGATCTCTGAGGAAAGCAAACTCCCCAACTAGTGGTTGTTTCTAAAGAGATTCAAGCAGGAAAACCACCAACTAGGGATTTCTCTGAAAAGAGAGAGCTGCCTGGCTTGTGCTAAGACTCAGAATCTCAGAGGAGGACCTTGCCCTGCATACCAGTTTGGACCCAGACTTCTGAGCAAAGAGACATCATAGCAGGCTGCTGCTGTGGACCTTTATGAGCAGGCATAATTGATTGCCTTGATATTTGAGGATAAACAGTAAAATGGACATTCTTGAAGGTCCTCTATTGGGACAACACTAAGCAGCGCAGGGTGTACTCTCCCTCCTCCCCTTACTCTCCCTTTTCTTCCTTTTTTCCTTTCCTTCTTTCTTCTTCCTCCCTCTCCCCCTCCCACTCTCTTCCTCTCTGTCTTATTCCCTTTCATTCTGTTATATACACAGAGTTATTAATCCTAATTGACTTTATACACCAGTAACAGTAATTTGATCATTAAAGTATGATAATGAATAAAAATCAACTAATGTTCATCTATTCCAAAATCCTCAGGGTTGTTGAGTTTTAGCAAGCATAAAAATAGCTCTATTTAGCTTTCACCCAAATCTACCCAAACTAGCCAGAATGGTTACATACAGGCAAATATTAAAGCTGGAAAATCCATACTCTATACTTTTCCAGTACATTGTCAATTCCCTTCATCCAAAGACCACCAGGAACAGATACTTAGATCAACAAGTTGGGTTTATTACTTCTTGAGGGAAAAAGAACACTAATGGGAAATATGGTAGTCTCAGTAAAAGAATATTAGAAAGGATATACAGGATTTAGGGTTTGCTTCAGTATTTTGGAGGAGGATATAGAGGAAGCAGGGATTTCACTTTAGATGTTAGAAAGTGGGCCCAATTCTGACTGGGAATTTTTGTGGGTAGCACAGTTACCAGGGTTTTTTTTTCTGTGGTTAGGCAAAATCATAAAGTGGTCTCATTTTGTCTTCCTTTATCATGATCTCAGAGCGACCTTCTCTGAGAACTGTATTCTGTGAAATTTTTATCTGATAGAAGAACATGGACTACCTGGTAGTGCCAGGTCAGCTTTATAATGTCAGATACTGCTTTCTGTCTCTTTCTATTTCTTGCTAGTCTATATCATCAAGAAATAAACTGAGTGGTTTAACATTTCTTTTTTTTGACATGGTAAGTGTTTTTAATAACCAACAATGAACAAATATTGTTAACAAACAATCAGAGAAAGAAGGTCTTAATTAAAATGAAAAGATCCTTAGCAGTAGAACTCATCTTTCCTGAAGCAGAGGCCTGGGACTTTAAGATAGATAGGATTTAAAAAAATTGAAGGAAATCCAAAATCCAAATGATGGTGACAAAAGTTAAAAAGCAGAGCTTGACATGACTTGCTTTCGAGTAAATAGAAGATGGCTTGAGGAACAATAACCTTGATAATGACACCTTCAAGTTTCACAACATTTACAAATGCCAGTTATAGTTCTTTTTTTCTCCTGTAAAATACAATGAAATATAAATACTGAAAATATGTTTAGATAGTTCATTGTTTTAAAAATACAAAACCAGCATTTTAACTAGAAATGATCACTTCTCTGACCTCTTTACTTTCTGAAAATATCACTAGCAACAATTGCAGTTATTCCTCTTGCCTCAGCCAGTCTACACAAAGTGAAAAAACAATTTGTCAGGTCTTGGGAACTCCTATATAATTAATAAGAAACAGACTATATATATATATATATAATAATTTATGTTCTTCTGGGTATACACCCAGTAATGGGATTTCTTGGTCAAATGGTAGTTCTGTGTTTAGCTCTTTGAAGAATTGCCATACTGCTTTGCATAATGGTTGAACAAATTTACACTGTCACCAACAATGTATATATGTTCCCTTTCCTCCACAACCTCACCAGCATCCTTTAATTTTTGGCTTTTTTATTTTTCCATAGATTATTGGGGTACAAGTGGTGTTTGGTTACATGAATAAGTTCTTTAGTGGTGACTTGTGAGATTTTGGCGCACCCATCGACTGAGAAGTATAGAATCCACCCTATTTGTAGTATTTTATCCCTCACCCCCCTCTCACCCTTCCCACCAAGCCCCCAAAGTCCACTGTATCATTCTTATGCCTTTGCAACCTCATAGCTTAGCTCCCATGTATCAGGAAGAAGATACAATGTTTGATTTTTCACTCCTGACTTGCTTCACTTAGAATAATAGTCTTCAGCTTCATCCAGGTCACCACAAATGCCATTAATTCATTCCTTTTTATGGCTGAGTGGTATTCCATAATATATATATACACCACCATTCCTTTATCCACTCGTTCATCAGTGGGTATTTGTGTTGGTTCCACAATTTTGCAATTGTGAATTATGCTACTATAAACATGCATGTGCAAGTAATTTTTTCTTTTTTTTTGTATGATGACTTCTTTTCCTCTGAGTAGATACCCAGTAGTGGAATTGCTGGATCAAATGGTAGTTCTACTTGTAGTTATTTAAGGAATCTCCACAGTGTTTTCCATGGTAGTTGTACTAGTTTACATTCCCATCAGCAGTGCAAGAGGGTTCCCTGATCACCGCATTCGTGAAACATCTACTGTTTTTTGATTTATTGGTTATGGTCATTCTTGCAGGAGTAAGGTGGTATCACATTCTGGTTTTGACTTGCATTTCCCTGATCATTAGGAATGTTGAGCATTTTTTCCTAAATTTGTTGGCCATTGGTATATCTTCTTTACAGAATTGTCTGCGTATGTCCTTAGTACACTTTTTGATGAGATTGTTTTGTTTTGCTGATTTGAGTTCACTGTAGATTCTGAATTTTAGTCCTGTCATACGTATAGATTGTGAAGATTTTGTCCCACTCTGTGGGTTGTCTGCTGACTGTTCCTTTTGCCATGCAAAAGCCCTTTAGTTTAATTAAGTCCCACCTATTTATCTTTGTTTTTATTGCATTTGCTTTTGAGTTAGTGGTCATTAAATCCTTGCCTAAGCCAATGTCTAGAAGGGTTTTTCCAATGTTGTTGAGTTTTTAGATATTATTTTACACTAAATTTTTAATCTTCCTATTGAGTTCTGAGGTTTTTAAAATGTATTCTGGATACATGTCCTTTATATGATATGTGATTTGAAAGTATTTTCTCCCTGAACCTTATCTTTACATATTCCTAACAATGTCTCTTGAGGAGGATAGCTTCAATTTTTATAATATCCAGTTTATTTATTTGTTCTATTATGAATCTTGCTTTTGGTGTTACATCTAAGAAAACTTTGGCCTATCTTTTCTTCTAGATGTTGTACAGTCTTAGGATTTACATTTAATTTGATGATGTATTTTGACAGAATTTTTCATATATGATGTGAGGTAAATATCAAAGAAGGGAAGAAAAAGGGAGATTATCTGTGCTCTCTCAGAATGTTAGTCATTTGCAATTCCTTGAGCCAGAACTAGATAGCTTTCTCTGGAGTTCTCATTTTCTGTACCACAATACTCACTTCTGGGTTTTAGAGTGCACTACATTTGAGTTGGAGGATGCCAAAACAAGAAAACATTAAACTTTCTGACAGTTCAGGATACGTTGAATGTGGGTGTTCTTTCCCAAACTGCCTTCTCCTATTTACATTTCAGTGTCCTTACATAACTGCTCCATGCATTCTATTCAAGTTTTATAGTTGTATTCAGTAGCATAGATGAAGTGTCTTTATTTTATATTACCTGAAACCAGAACTGACATTCCAATTTCCAAACATTTCTACCACTACTTTTATCTCGCCAATACACATATAACCAACAAACAAATGTCTTCTTTCCAAAGAGAATGAAATATCAGTGGTGAGCATACCCAGAAGCCAATAACCAAGGCTGGCATTAGATGACAGAAACCCTGGCAAGTAAAGATATCTAAAATATTCTCCACTGTTCAATGAACAGTCCCAGTAATGCAGTGGAAGAATTCTGTTTCTCACAAATGTGCCACGTAAAACTCTCTCTTGCTTTAAAAACAAAACGCTCACATTTTATTATATTAAATAGTTCAACCACATATTTATCAGCTGGACTGTCAATCCAGAAGCAAAATGTTTTATTTTATATCAGCCCATGCCAACAACTTATCACAAACTTTCCAAATTTAGAGAAAGGGGTTTTAAACTTCTCATTTAATACTTCTTTGCATCCCAAAATCCCAAATAAAATCGAATGTTTCCTTTTAATACAAAGGTGGATTTATATTAAATGATATGTAAATACACTGAAGATAATTGCTTTTGAAGTGCACTTTGGAATTAAAAGTATCTCAGACTACTTGTTTCATTTTGCTCATTAAAGAACAGAACTGACAAAAAGCCTTTCAAGGGAAATCCCACAGAAAGAGGAATATCCTCTCATGTCCTGTAGAGTGATTTGTTTTTCCCTTAATTTGTTTTTATTTACAATAACATTAAATAACAAATAAAGCTACCATGAAAATCAAAGGAGAGAGAACAGGAAAAAAAGAATGAGTTTTATATGTACCCTTGGCAGCACTTTTACTTGACATTAAAACTAAAAGCCCTGCATTTTCATTTTACACTGGGCCCCAGAAATTATGTACCTGGTCTTGCTTGATGTCTTCTATTTTCTGACACTCTGGGACACAGACCACCTGCCAAAGGCCCACTGTCCCTTATCTTGCCGCAGCATTTCATTTTCTTACCCCAATGTGGTTTGTCACTTTTTAAAAATTATTTTGTTTTTTATTATACTTTAAGTTCTGGGGTACATGTGCAGATCATGCAGGATTGTTATATAGGTATACACATGCCATGGTGGTTTGCTGCATCCATCACCCTGTCATCTACATTAGGTATTTCTTTTATATTTCAAACTTTGTCTGAAATATCCTCAAAAGTTTCTTAAACAGAATAATCCACAAAAAATATATTTCTCACATTTCTCTTCATGCTTATTATTTATATTCATATTAAGCCCTCCTGGAAAACTCATAAGATTTAAACTAGTTTTTTTTTCTTTCTGAGATTAATACAACAGAGATATGTTAAGTACTTCTTTATGTTCCGTAGGTCAGAATCAACAAAAAAATAAGACATGAGTGACAGAGAGATAGACATCAGAATGTTAGCTTTATTGCTAATAATCTGTACTCAAAATGCTTGCAAATACTTGCTCCCTGAACTAAACAGATTTACTTATCCAGTCTTTGGCATCACTAGAAAATCACTGCTTTCACCATCTTTCAGCAGCACAGGACAGGCCTCTTTTAAATTACAGCACAGGGAAAACCAGAATGAACCCTCCTTGCAGAGAGCCCCAAATACAAAAGAAGGAGCTGATCCAGTCATAATTTCTTCTTCCAAAGCTCACCAAGCTCTTCAATTATCCTACCTAAAGAAGAAAAGTTGGGAGAGAGATTAGGAGTGTTACTCTGAAAACAGTTTCTTTCAACAGAGAAGCAAGCAGTAAGGAAAATGGAGGATCTCCAACCCAATCTCATTCCAATGTTCCACCAGGGTTTTGTTATTTTAACACACGTCTTAACCTTTAATTAAGCTTTTGGTAAACCAAGTGTTTAGCTGCACCCTCCCATCACCAGATCTTATTAGAAGTACATTTTCTTCCTATCCAGCATATTTAAACTTTCCTACTTGTCTATTGAGCCTTGTGTTTCTGGCACTACAGTCCTGAATTGACTGTGAACTTCATCTAGCCACTTGACCTCCACACTCTCAGAAGCAAGGTTTCCCACATCTCTAGCAGCAGACTATCCATTTACAAGCATAGTCTTGCTGTCCCTGTAGTCTCAGTCTCTTGCTGTAAGTTTACTCCCTGTTCTGCTTCCTATTCTATGTCCGCTATGCTTCTCAATGTGGTACATTGTAGGTTCTAAGACTATAAGATCACATTTATATAGACCAGTAATAAAATGGCAATAATATAGACATGCTCCAAATTTGAAAAAAAGACTTTTTCTTATGAATTTCCAATAAATAAATTCCAAAATTAGTAATATTATTCTGCTTTTGTGTGAAATTAAATTAAAACTCAAAAATCTTAAAGTCTTGCACTGTCTTTACTTCTGTTTACTTTTGCCCAAAAGTGTTCCTGATACTTGGATGGTGGTGAGCTTGCTTCAGCAGCTACATTCTGAGATATGTTCTATTCAAATTGGATAGTGCTTTTAAGGTCTCAGAAACCACAGGAGTTTTACCTTTTTTTCCCCACATACAAGAAAGAGCAGGACTCAAGAGATTTGATTTCTATACAACTCATTCATTCAATTTATTTAACAAATACCTACTGGGTACCTCTTATGTGCCAGGCAGTGTTCAAGGTACTATTGATGGAACAGAACAATAGTAGAAATCCTACGGTCCTGAAGCTGGTATTCTAGGAAGTTCTTCATGGATATGAGTAAAAAACAGAAGCAACTTCCAGAGTTTAAGATGATTATCCTACACCAAATTATGTTCCGAGAACATGGTACATGGTTGTTGCCAAAGACCATAGCAGCGATTGAATGATATTTAATTAAAGGAGGATACATGGACAAAATATTTGCTTCACTATTGCCAAGTTGTTTTGATGATGAAACCTAATCAATTCAGTGTGAGATTCAATTCTAGAGTTCCAAAAAAAGTTGATTCTGACAGTTTTTGCTAGCATTTTTATTGCTCCCATGGGTTGACAGATCCTTAGAGTTCTCTACTCCACAATTTCAGTGACTCCTATATATATATATATATATATATTTTTTTTTTTTTGAGATAGATTCTCTGTCACCCAGGCTGGAGTGCAGTGGTGCGATCTCGGCTCACTGCAACCTCCCCCTCCCGGGTTCAAGTGATTATCCTACCTCAACCTCCCAAGTAGCTGGGACTATAGGCACACGACACCATACCTGACTAATTTTTGTATTTTTAGTCAAGACAGGGTTTCACCGTATTTGTCAGGCTGGTCTTGACCTCCTGGGCTCGTGATCTGCCTGCCTCGGCCTCCCAAAGTGCTGGAATTACAAGCATGAGCCACACTTGGCATCCAATAAACAATTTTTAAAATTCTACATCACATTGAAATTATCATTGTAAACATGTATAATGTATTATAATTTTTATTTGCAAATATCTTGAATGACTGTGTCTCTATTAAAATATTAACTTACTAACTGAAAGGAAAGTGGGTAATCTCCCATCCAACAGGAAACGCAATATAGTTTTTATTAAGGGAGCTTCTGCAAAGTGAAAGGGAAATTAGAAAAGAGATCTCATTCTCCCCATAAATCCAGGAGAATATACCTTTAACTATCATAATCATTACTGTGAAAAAAAATGTGTAAATGTCATCACAAATGAGGTGCAGCTGACTTATTTTACAAAGTAAAAATGCAGGTAGGTCTGGGTTAAGACCTTAGCATTTGTTTTTGCATTCAGTTTCTAAAATAAATTAGACTTTCTGACATTTATTCTAGCAAAAATCATATTCCGAGTTAGAAAAAAAAATTAATTGGCTTTAGATTTTAACTTTTTAATTGTGTATATTTAACTGCATTAAGATAATTGTCATATTTCAACAAATGAAGGCTTTTTTTGTGAGCTATTTTCAAAATTCTAGATTCTGGTCCATATACTCCTTCTAACAATTTGGAATGACTTGCTAGTCAGCATTTGTATTATTGGAACCAATTGAAACTATTCTATGAATAAGCAAGATTATAAACCTTGCTTGGTTTGGGACAAATGGCTATTTGGAGCTAAAAGGCTCAAAACAAAGTGCTTGCTTTTTCAACAGTTTATGTTAGACTACAGGAACTCTTAGATCAGCCTGGAGTCATAGGTCAGGAGCAGCCAGTTAATGAAATACAATGATGATAACTGCCTTCCACATGTGAGTAGATGGCTATATTAAGGGAATCTCCCTCAGTGTCAGTGAGGAAGACAGCCAAAAAGGGCTGTTTTAAGAAACAATTCAATTGTTAAAGAATGGATACTCCCCCAAATGGAATTTCAGGAAAGCGTGGATGAACAGTCTTGCTGAAGGCTGCCAAAAGGATTTATTGCATTCTGAGATTTATTCACACATATATAGACTGCGTACAGATAATGCATCAAATTTACCTTTTAATTGCAGGCTGTTTTGTTGCAAAAAAGATTGAAATTATTGATAATATATAACAAAGTATCTCTGCCATTGTTTTGATATTTTAGGAATTATCTTAAAAAGAAATCTAATAGTTTATATCCATGACATAAAAATTTCAATTAATATTTCTGAAAAAATACACATTGAATTTTTAAAATTATTGTTGCTTACTATCTGATACCGGTGCCTTTTCATGTAAAAAAATGTGAATTCCTTATTAAAATATCAAGAGTAGTTCAAAGAAATGTTGTAAAATAAAATAATATTTTCTTTAAAAATATTTGAGGACTTGGTCCATTTTATTTAAATTATTAAATTTGTGTGCATAATGGTGTTCATAATATTTTATTATCCTTAATGGCCACAGGACTAGTAGTGATGTCTCATTTTTTATTTCTACTATTGGTAATTTGTGACTTTTCTTTCTCTTTATTTCTTGGTTACCCTGGCTAAGGTCATATCAAATTTATTAATCTTTTCAAAAAACACTTTTAGGGTTTACAGATTTATTCTATTTTTTTCTGTTTTCAGCTTTGTGGATTTCTTCTCTAATATTTATTTTCTTTCTTGTGCTTATTTTAGATTTAATCTGCTCTACTTTCTCTAGATTCCTAAAATGAAAAGTTAGGTTACTGATTTTAGTAGCAGGAATGGGGTGGAAATGTATACTTTCTCTTATCCAGAAACGGAAAACTTACTAATTTTCAATAGCTTTCATTTATGAATGTTTAAAATGTTTAATGCATTACTATAGAGTGGTACTTAGTTATATTTTCTAAAATATATGCATCATTATTTTTGTTTTGTCTTGGCCTGAGTGTCCACAAAACAGAGCCTGATACAAGAGTTTGCATGTGAATAGTTTATTTGGCAAGTGGTTAGTAGGTCAGAGTGAGAAAAATTAGTGGTGAAATAAAGAAGAAAATTCAAACAAGGTTGTGTTATTAAATGAACATCACTACAGGCAGGTAGTTCTCAGTCTTACAGGAGAGAAGTTGTTATCCACTTTTGTTAGGATGAATAACTACTATGGGTGCAATGCATTCAACATGGAACCAAGTAGCTAGACGGTGTCTTTGATGGAAGATGTAGAATTGAGGGAGAGTATCAGATGTTGCTCTTGCAAAAATATATATTCAGCTGTGATAGTAGTTTCATCACCTTTGGCAAGAGCAAACCAATGCTGTTGAGCTCATGCTTAGGCTTAATCCCTGCCACCAAGGCAATTCATGGATCTATGTGTCAGAAATAAGATAACTTAGGAAAGAAGTTGTTTGACATTCATGGCATGTGTCATTAGATCCACTTGGTTGTTGAGTGCCTTCTCTACAGTCAGTTCTCTCGCATGGTCATTAATAATGAGGCACAGAGGTACATATGATTCGTTTCCATTTCCTTAATTCCATCTATGTGTCTCTTATCCAGATTTATTATTTTTTTTAAATTTCCAAACCTTCTCATTCCAAGACTCAGACACACCAGCCAAGTTGTTCTCCGCAGTCCAGGAAACAATTTCAGGCCACTACTCCCTTTGTAAAGGGAAGTAGCGGATGTACTGTTCACAGCTTTGCCAACTAAGAGTTTCTCCTGCAACACTAATATTTAGGGCTACTCCAACTGAGGCTAAAGTGTAGAAGCAGGACATTTACAGCTATCTGCAATGCTGACATCTGTGCATTCAGCTTGATATTTTTATCTTCCATTAGTTGGTCATAGATAACCTCCTGCCCCATGGTCATAGAAGTGTTTTGAGAGGGGCATTATTGCAACAATGGTCAATGTCATGGCGATTTTATGTAATCTGCTGATTTATTGGTGCCATCTCATATATGGCATTTCTATCAAGGAGTGGATTGTTGTTTACCCTGTCAGACCTTATCACTTTGTGAATCTTAATGTACAGCTTATTTATGATGGACAGCTCATGTCATATTGTCACTTGCTATCTCTTGATTAGGCATTCAATTTCTTTTATGCCTTAATAGCACATGAGGATATATTTTTAAATGGCAAGTAGTTTACAGGAGATATGGGTTTTCTTCCAGACCTCAGAATTCTGTTATAGCACCCAAATGATGGTTAGATACTCCATTCTTAATTACCATAGATACCTTAAGCATTATCAGTTATGCTGAGTCATATGGCTTGAGTAGCAGGACAACTTGCACCGCATATATGCAAACTTGGTGGGGAACCATAATTTTCCACTGCAGCTGCTAACATCAGACTTTGGCTTGCCAGGGCATATCTTTTATTTTTGTATAAAAGAAATAATACATCTGCCAGCTGTCTGTACATCTAGCCCTGGAATATTACTCTCTATAAGGTATTGCCACAGCTTCTGACATTTCTGTCAGCCAAGTTAGCCAGACTCCACTCTGACCTTGTTTTCCATTATAGTAGTGAAACCTATAATGCCCCTGATGTTTTATACTGTCACCTGGGCCCTACCATTCTGGAATCTTATTATCTCCATTGCAACATAGTTTACATCCAACCATGGTTGGCAGAGGAGAGCCAACATCAAGCTTCTAAAAAAGGTTAGCATTCCTTCTCATCAACACATTCCTTTTTGAAATGTCTTCTCTGCCCTCTTAGGAAAAATAGTTCAGAGATAGTTCCTATTGTCTCACTCAATAAGTCACTTCTAATACTGACACTTCATTTGACCTCACCAATTCATCAGTACTCTGGCAGGAAAGTTCGAGTGGGCTGTCCTGGTCCAAGCTTAAAGATGACACCCCAGAAATATTAGGCCAGCTCCAAGTCAGTAAAATCTGAATCACAGGTGTGTGATCCCATACCAATAAGTTGTCCCCTATGATTGCATATTCTGCTCCCTTTCCTTGCTAGTTTTACAACCTCAAAATCGAGTCCAACATATAATTACCCTAGTTGATGCTAATGTATATTAGCCAGTTCCTGTATTTCCTTCCAAATATAAGATATTTTCCACCTATTTAGAGATTGTACCTTGTTCCTTGTGCTGTGACAACACCTTACCTTTGGCATGGGTTGGAAACAATTAAAAATGTCAATGCTGGATATTAAAACAAGCAATTTCTTTGGAGGTAGGTGTCTCAGATTAAGTTATTGTCTTGTCTCCAGGAACAGGGAGGCTGCTCTCCAACAGCATGGGGGCTGCTTCTGCTAGGCTGAGGGTTGAGGGGATTGATTCTTAGCTATTACCAAATTCATGGTTTTATTCTTTCCTTATCAAGATGTCTCTGTATGTATGTATGTATGTATGTATGTATGTATGTATGTATGTATCTAAATTGGTAAACATTATGTTTGTGGTGTTCTTGCAGCTATATAGACTTGGGCCAGATTAGAATCTGGGCCTGATATCCAGCAGTCTGCCTTATGACTAGAAAAGATAAGGGTTTCCTTAATCCAGTGGGTTAGGGTAGATAACAAGTCAGGCTCTCCAATCAGACATACAAACCTACATTAGAGATCCAGGTTAGGGCAATCTTAGTTGCCTTAACAGCTGCTCAGGCTGAAAGGGATCTGAGTCCACAGTGAGTTGGAAGCCAAATTCATCCACTTTCACATCTCAAATGCCATTCAATGATTCATTCAAAGAGAAAAGATGCGTGTTTGAGGGATTCCTCCCTCACTTCAATATGCCCCAAGATAAATGACATCTCAAGAGGTATCAGGTGTCCAGTCTTTACCACAAACCTAACAGACACTCAGAAACTCACAAATATGAGAAAACTTGGGCTCTGGTTTTCAAGTACAGGCAGTCAGTGCACAAGTTTAATCAATACTTCTCACTATGATGAGGTAGTACATCCTAGTCATCTTAGAAATTAGATTTTCATCTGGGTCACAGAAGTAACATCTCCTTTCTATGGCACCTGAAATCTACCCTCAGAGGAGAGCTTTAGCCACAGATCACTTGCTCTCCTGACTCAAAACTCTATGAATGAATCAATGAGGTAATAAAGAAAATATTTGAACCAGGAGACAGCTCCACTGAGAGACCTAAATGTGGGTATTATATTGGAATAAGAGGGACACAATATTATTGATATAGTTTGACTGTGTCCTCACCCAAATCTCATCTTTAATTCCCATGTGTTGTGGGAGGGATTCAGTGGAAGATAATTGAATCATGCAGGGAAGTCATTCCAATGCTGTTCTCATGATAGTGAATAAATCTAATGAGATCTGATCTTTTCATAAAGAGGAGCTCCCCTGCAGGAGTTCTCTCATTGCCTGCTGCTATCCATGTAGGAAAATATGGTTTCCTGGGACAGACCCAGGGTCCTCGTGCTGTGTGCAATGCTAGTGCCCTGTGTCCCAGCCACTCCTTGCTCCTCCTTGCCTTCTGCCATGATTGTGAGGTTCCCCACAGCCATGTGGAACTATAAGTCCATTAAACCTATTTCTTTTGTAAATTGCCCAGTCTCTGGTATGTCTTTATTAGCTGTGTGAAAACAGACTACTATAGTATATTGGTAACAGTAGAGTGGGTGCTGCTGCAGATACCTGAAAATGTGGACACAACTTTGGAACTGGGTAACAGGCAGATGTTGGAACAGTTTGGAGGGCTCAGAAGAAAAGAGGAAAATATGGGAAAGTTTGAAACACCCTAGACTTGTTGAATGGCTTTGACTAAAATGCTGATAATAATATGAACAATGAAATCCAGGCTTTGGTCTAAAATAGAGATGAGGAACTTGTTCAGAATTGGAGCAAAGATTACTCTTGCTATGATTTAGCAAAGAGACTGGTGGCATTTTGCCCCTGCCTTAGAGATTTGTGGAAACTTGACCTTGAGAGGGATGATTTAGGGTGTCTGGCAGAAGAAATTTCTAACCAACAAAGCATTCAAGAGGTGACTTGGGTGCTGTTGAAGGCATTCCATTTACAAGGAAAGCAGAACATAAAAGTTCAGAAAATTTGCAGCCATACAATGCAATAAAAAAGAAACTTCCATTTTCTGAGGAGAAATTCAAGCTGGCTACAGAAATTTGCATAAGTAATGAGGAGCAGAATGTTAATCTCCAAGACAATGGGAAAAATGTCTCCAGGACATGTCAGTGTCTTCACAGCAGCCCCTCCTATCACAGGCCCAGAGACTTAGGAGGCAAAAGTGGTTTCCTGGGCCAGGCCCAGGGTCCCCATGCTTTTTGCAGTGCTGGTGCCCTTCATCCCAGCCACTCCTGCTGTTGCTGAGAGGGGCCAACATAGGGCTCAGACCATGGCTTCGGAGGATGCAAACCTCAAGTCTTGGCAGCTTCCATGTGGTGTTGAGTCTGCCAGTATACAGAAGTCAAGAATTGGAGTTTTGGAACCATCCCCTAGATTTCAGAGGATGTATGGAAATGCCTGGATGCCTAGGTAGAAGTTTGCTGCAGGGATGGGGCTCTCATGGAGAACATTTGCTAGGGCAGTGCAGAAGGGAAATGTGGGGTCAGAGCCCCAACACAGATTCCCTACTGGGGCACCACCTAGTGGAGTCATGAGAAGAGGGCCACTGTCCTCCAGACCCCAGAATGGTAGATCCACTAATAGTTTGCACTGTGCACCTGGAAAAGCCTCAGACACTCAACCCAGCCCATAAAAGCAGCCAGGAGTGGTGTTATACCCTACAAAGCCACAGGGGTGGAGCTGCCCAAGACCATGGGAACAAACCTATTGCATCAGTGTGACCTGGATATGAGGTATGGAGTCAGAGGAGATCATTTCGGAGCTTTAAGTTTTGACTGCTTTGCTGGATTTCAGATTTACAGGCCTATCACCCTTTTTTTTGGGTCAAATTCTCCCATTTGGAATGGTTGTATTTACTCAATGCCTATACCCCACTGTATCTAGGAAGTAATTAACTTGCTTTTGATTTCATAGGCTCATCCTGGAAGGAACTTGCCTTGTCTCAGATGAAACATTGGACTGTGGACTTTTGAGTTAATGTTAAAATGAGTTAAGACTGGAGGACTGTTGGGAAGGCATAGTTGGTTTTGAAATGTAAGGGCCTGAGATTTGGGAGGGGCCAGGGGTGGAATGATATGGATTGGCTGTGTCCCAACCCAAATCTCACCTTGAATTTCCATGTGTTGTGGGAGGGACCCAGTGGGAGATAATTCAATCATTGGGGGATGTGTTTCCCTTGCTGGTCTCATGATAGTGACTAAGTCTCATGAAGTCTGATCATTTTCTAAAAAGGAACTCCCCTACATGAGTTCTCTTTGCCTGTCATCCATGTAATATGTGACTTGCATCTCCTTGCCTTCTGCCATAATTGTGAGGTCCTACCCAGCCATGTGAAACTTTAAGTCCATTAAACCTCTTTTGTAAATTGCTCAGTCTCTGGTATATCTTTATCGGCAGTGTGAAAATGGACTAATACAATTATAGAACAAATAAAGTGTGTTTTATCCAGGGTATAAAATCCACATATAGTGTGATGATGGTTTGTTGTAAATTATGTCTTAGGGCAATGAGGAAGGTATGTGGATTGACAGAGGCTGTATGTCCAAGAATTCTTTTTTTTTTTTTTTTTTTTTTAGCCCGGGTCCAGAGAAGGTTTTGTGGGACATGCAGCTTATAAAATTTGGTAGGCTCTCTATTAAAGTTATACAAAATCATCATGAAAGGGAATAATTAGAATGATAACTTATAGCAAGTGTTAAAATGATGGTAACTACAACAATAAAAAATCGCAAACAAACCATATATATATGTAGACATTGTGTGTGTGTGTGTGTGTGTGTGTGTGTGTGTGTGTGTGTGTGTGATAAATTTGGAGAAACACCACTTATGTAGCTGCACCATTTCAAGTAGGATGAAGTAAAAATCCAAGGTGAGTAATATAATGCTTTTATTGAAAATCAAAACACCAAACTTCTGCAAACTTTATATAAACATGTAGCCATGTGAATGTATAACAAGCCCAAGAGTGACTATTGTCGAACAGGTAAAAATGCAGACAGCTTCACGTTAAGCTCTTAGAGTTTCATTTCACAGCAAGTTTCTAAAATAAACAACTTTTCTAACATTTATTCTCACAAAAATATATTTCAAGTTAGAATAAACAACTACTGGCTTCAGACTTTTAATTTTGTATATTTAACCATACTGACAAATAATCATATTTAGCCAAATGGAAGCTTTTTCTGTGATCAATTTCCAAATGCTCAGATTCTGGTCCATCTATTCCTTCAGGCAGTTTGGAATGACTTGCCAGTTGGCATTTAAATTGAAACTAATCTACAAATATGCCATTTTGATAAAGCTTGCTTGGTTTGAGACGACTATGTATTTGGAGATAAAAAATTCAGAACAAAGTGCTTGCTTTTTCTACAGTTTGTATCAAATGAGATGGGTACTTAAGCAGTCAGTCTGGGTTCATAGGTCTAGAGTGGCCAGGCTGTAAATACAATAAGTCTAGCTGCCTTCCACATGTGGTCATACAGCTATATTAAGAAAATCCACTCACTGTTAGTTATGAAGATAGCCAGGAGCCTGTCTGATTTAAGGAACTATTCAGCCATTGAAGGACAGACACTCCCAAAAATGGAATTTCAAGGAAGTGTAGATTGAACAATCTTGTTCAAGGCTGCCAAAATTATTTTCTGCATGCCAAGATGTTATTCACACGCATAAAGACTATATGCAGATAATCTTCATTTTTGAATTTCAAGTTGTTTTACTGCAAAACCAAGTATAGTTATAATATATAGCAAAGCAAATCTATCTTTGGTTCTATATGTCAGATAACTTTTTTGCAAAAATAAATAGGCATGGCAAGAAAAATAATTCAACTATCTTAAGGGAAAACCCAATATTTTACAAAAAATAAGCAAAGAATATAGAAATGATGTTTCTTTTAGACTTTTTCTAATTATCTTGCTTAATATCTAACACTAGTGCAATTTTAACATTAAAATATTTGTGCACAATATATTTAACAATACAGCATAGACTCAAAAGTGTCATAAAACAAAATAGTACTTTCCCTTCAAAATCATTTAGGAATTATGCTTTCTGAAAATGTACGAGAAAGAACTGCTGAAATGTGTTGATAAAATTAACTTTGGAGAAACCCAAGAAAAGGAAATAAAGATGTAGTTATAATCACAGATTCTAGAAATCTCAAAAAAAAGTGAACACATTATCCATTCTCCCATTTGCAGAAAATATGTATTAGAGAGAACTGTTCAGAGATTTTTTTTAAACCAGTGTCTATGAGAGCTTCCTGTCATGCTTTCAACTTTCAGCACATTTAATGAGCTTGATTTGCTGGTGGTTTTCGTCTCTTTCCATATATGATTTTTGCATCAAATAATTCTCTTTCCCTGTAGCCTAGACATGGTCCTTTTAGATACTTTGCTTCTGCTGCCTTGTAATCTAACCCATCAACAACAGAAATTGAACAAATAATTGCTTCTGGCAGAAGAACTTCTAGAATAAATTTAACTTTATCATCTTTTATCCAAGTCGGCATTTTTTGCTCTACCTGACTGTAGACTTCCTGTAAATATTTCACCACTGCATCCAACTGATCTTCATCCTCAAAGTATGTTTCAATACAGGGTGTGAACCTGTTTGCATTCAAAAATGATTTCAGCCATTTGGATCCTTTCGTGCCACTTACAATGGCCAGAAGATGGTCCTCTGTTCCCTTTTCATTCACAATGAAGTCCACTAGGTTCTTATTGGCTCGGACCCGAGCAGCCTTCATCCGGTCAAGGAGAATTTTCTGAAAGGACCTTTTCTTGGTCTGGGAAGTCACAGCCATCCGTTCCCTGGCATCTTCATTATGCAGCTTAGGAAATTTGTTCCTTAAAGTATCCTGTTTGATTTCTTTCCTAACTGGGTAACTAATATCAGCAGCAAAATACTCAAGCAAAGAGCCTGTGAAAGAACCACAACCTATTCTAACTCTGTAGTCACAAATCAGTGAGATGCACCAGTCAATACTTTCTCTATAATCCTCCCTGGCTTTGTCCACTAGTGCTTGTTTCTCTTTACAATCAAATTTCTTCAATCTTCTAAAATTTACTCTAATGCCTTTCTTTTCAGAATTCATGTTTGCCTCAACAAAAAGCACACTTGCTTTCCTCTCTTTTCGTCTAATACTTTTTATCACTGCTGGCCAAAATGGGTAGTTCTGATATTTAAACCAGACTATCATTCCTGTTTCAAATGGACGTGTCTCATAATGTAAAATGAAGGGTGGAAGTTCTTCTTCTTCCTCATCATCATCTAACAGAGAAAGATTAATGCGACTTGAGGCTTGACCTTCTTCCTCAAGTTCTTCAAAATGCAGTCTCTGAAAATTTCTTTCACTATTCCTAAGAAGTGAATAATCCAAGACAGAGTTAGAGGCACTAAGTGAAACCTGGCACTGCCGTGAAGAACTCTCGGGGCATGCTGCAGCCTCCATCTCTGATTCCACAGAAGGTTGATTCTGGCTGGTATCTAAGCATGGATTTGAGGGACCCTCTCCAGGATCCTCAATATCTTCTGAGAAGGTAGAGCATTCAGAGGGAACAGCCAGGGTCTCTGGGCAGGTATCCTCCTGGCTCTCTTCTTTCAAAGCTTTGGGCATAGTAAAGATATCTGATGGTAAAAGTGGAACACACTTTTCATCTTTAACATACTCGCTTTCCTCTTTGACTGCAGAATGCACAGACATAACTGCTGAAATATCAATCTTATTCTTGTCCTCTTTTTCATCATTATCTTCTGAAAGTGAAGAGAAAGTCTCACAGCAGCTAGAGTTTTCTAATGACTTTGTTTCCATTTCACTTGGAATAGTACTGACCATTGTGTGCTCTTGCAATTTAACATCATACAGGGAATCATCACTTTCTGAAGATGCTAACAGGCATGCTGAGTTTTCACTTTCCTCAAGACACTCTTGTAAGTTGCCTTCATCCTTCCGATATTTTTTATGAGGAGGTGAATCAGACACTTTTTGTGATATATTTTGAGACAGCATAGTGGTCTCTTCATCTGAAGTGCTTGCTTGACTCAAATTTGTTCCCTCATTTAGAATATCCAGTGCCACTTTTAGTGATCTTTCATAGGCAGTTTCCTCTGTAGGTGGAGCACTGGCCTCTGACTGTAGTGCTAATGAAGCAGCAATGGCTTCAATTTGAGATTTATTTAGGATCTTTGTTTCCATGCTGTCTACATTAATTTTTTCATTTAGTGAGAGTATTTGAACTTCTAGAGAAAGTGTATTTTTTCTCTTACTGTTTGGTGAAGTTTCAGAACTGGACAAAACTTTTGCTGGCCATAACTGGTCTTTCCACTTGCATAGGACATATTCAGACTCCATTATGATTTATATTTGTGTGCCAAGGATTATTCCCAAAGGTTGAGGTGGCTGTCTGTCACTGCTAACGCAAGTCCTACCCAAAACAATACTCTTAACAAAGTCTCTTTTGTCTTATGACTACAAAAGGTTTACTGCTGGCCTTTTCTCCACCTCAATTTTCCAAGGATGCTTGAACACGTTGTTTGAATAGGACGATACTGGAAGATACTGAAATAGGGAAAAGAAAAAGAAGAAAAGTGTAAGCAAATACAATTATCTTGCCAAAACAGGAGGTGAGCAATTACAAATGTAGAAGAGATAAAAGAAAGAACATTGCTCAGTGGGGCATGAGACAGAAGAGGAAAATGCAGCATAATATAAGGTTGGGGGGATAAAAACTGGAAAAATTGTTTTATAATACCTCAAATTCAAGAACCTTTCCTCATTATTGACCATGCTTACTAAGGAGTGAATGTACGCACATGGCAGCAGAGGTGAAAGAGTTTGTGATGGGATGTCAGAAACTCTATTTATGTAATTACATACATTGGTACTTTTGTGTCCCTAATGTCATACCTATAGCAATGGGTCTCCAAACTTAACCTGTGTCAGAATTATCCAGAGGACTTTCATGTCTAGGCCCCATAGTAAGAGTTTTATTCAGAAGGTTTGACATGAGCCCCAAAGTTTGTATTTATAGAACATTCTGAAGTGCATCAAAGGATACATGATTATGAAGAACACTTTGAGGAGCAGTGTTCTAGTTGAAAACACATCTTTATAATTTTTAAGCTGCAAGTGCTCCACTGTTCACCTGAAGCAGGCAGACAAAGACAATAGTATCTATATCTTCTAGACCCAGACAAAAATACAATGACCCTTCTAAAATCATAAGCTTAGAAGGCAGAGATTCAGAATGGCTGCTATGACAACTTCTTGGATAGGATAGTTAAAAAGGATTAACAGTTGCCATTGGCCTGAACCTCAGGGAGACACCTGAATAGCCTCTTCGATGATTTCTTCATAATGGCTTTAAAAGTGAGATTCTTTCTGAAAACTAGAAGTTATGACTTTTAACTATAAAGTGTCATGGCTGCACAAGAGGGAGCAAAATAAATTGTACCCCAAATTCCCAACTTAACATGATTCTAACATGAAATATGGCTTTTAATTTAAAATCCTATGATGGCTGCAGAGGAGGGGCCAACGTACATTATTTTCCAAGTTCTCAATATGTTTTTACTGCGAAATGTTTTGTGAAATAGGAATAGTCTTACCCACTGTCACGTGGATCCTGGTGGGTCTGGTCCTGTGGTCCAGCTGTCTTGATTCTCACTCCAATTGCTTGTCCAGCAGGGTCTTTACCCAGCTCGGCACTTCTGTGGTTACACTGTCTTGTGGGGCTCAGCTGGCATCACGTGCAGATTGCCCAGATCATGTGCATCTCTGATATTAACCCAGGCTGTCCAAAAGGAAGGCAGGGAATAAAACCAATGAAATGGGAAAGGTGTAAAGAATTTTCTCTACCTAAACTTTAACAGGCATGCCATTTTAAAACAGTAATGAGGCAAAATTTCATTCTTGATATAGTTGCCATGTTTATTTTCCTTCTTCTTTTTATAATTTGAAATGCTCTCTGGGTTAAATTTATGCTTTTTAGTTTATGTTGAAATCATCTCTCAAGAAAAGTATGGTGGAATGGAGATACACAAAAAGAAGTAACTATTATCTTGTGTCTACTATGAGTCAGACTGTAGATTTTGTTTGAATGCTCACACCAGTTACCGTGTGAAATTTTTCTTCTTTACAGATAAAATCTTTTTCAATGGAATTGCAATTACATGCTGTCTCATAGTTTACTAATACAAAATAGTTTCATTGCTTTGTTTGTCTACTTCATAACAATGGTTGGCTGGAGAAAATTTAGAAAATCTGTCAAGTGCCCTATTATGATGACAACCAGAACTGCTCATGAGTTGAAGTCAACTTCACTCACTATTAGATCTTCTTTCCATCCTTATGGGATAAGGATGGAAACTACATCCAGCCAGCCAGGAGCCTTCTCAGGCATCTAGAATTTTCTATGTTAAATTTAAAGGTTTTGTTGTGTGGGATTCTAACCAGATCATAATGTCTTCAACTACAGTGTTTCTGATTATGAAAACATCCAGAAGCGTATTAAAAATTGTGAAGATGCAGAAAGATACATGCAAAAGAAAGTACAACTCTAGAAAAATAACCACTATGAATATTATATATATATATATCCCACATTTTTTTACATATAAAGATAAATGATCACATTTGAAACCAGCTTTAGATCCCACTCAAGAGCATAGCTTGAACATCATTCACATATTTTCCACATGATTTGCTATAAATTACTTTAAATGAGGTTTTCTCCCAAATTTGTAGCATTTTATCTCTGTATTTCCCTGAAGATGTAACAAAATCCAAATAAATATATATATTAATAATTTCCAAAAGGAGAAAATGCTAAAGCCATCCCTGTGTCTACAACTATGCAAGTAATCCTGTTAACACTTTCACAGTTATGTTTTTTTCTGATTTGGTTGTAGTAACATACATGGGTATACTAACATACATATTTATTCTTAAGTGAGAACATATAGTATGTGCTATTCTATAATTATTTTCATCTTATACTGTTTCTCAGACATTTGTCAAATGCATAGTATTTCATTGTATAGATGTACCATGCCATGTAATATTTTGAAAACTGCGTATAGAAATAAACCAAATCCTCTGTTTCTCACTCTTAAACTTAGATGATACAGAAAAATGGCTCTTCCTGACCACATTGGTATCTGTGATGTGAAATAATAAACTGCAGGGAGGACACATGCAGGCCTGTAGTTGACACAGCAACTATGCTACCCACTTGATCAGGTCCAGGAAAATTTCTATTATTGGCAAAAGACAAGGGGGATATGGGAATGTGTCTGTGTGTATCTATGTGTGTTTATATGTTTGAAACAAAATGAGTATGCTGTTTCAGCTTCATTTTTCTTTCATGATTATAAAAATAATCACTGAGAAATCTACTCTAAAGATGCTGAAATAGTTTAAAAATAATATTAAAATGGTGATCTGATCACACAGAAATGCTGTTAACTTGAGAGACTATTTTCTTCCAGATTTTAAAAATCACATATATACATGCATATATTATGTGAAAGTATCTTCACTCAACTACATATTTGATCCCTTTTCCATGCTTATGTACACGTGACACATAGTCTTTTAAGGTATCAATCAGCTTATAGGTATATTCTCCCCATGCTGTCAAATACTTCTAAGTTATTTTTCTGTGCAAATTAATAAATGCCTAAACATCCAAACAATAACAGACTGTCTAGCAATATAAACAGGGAATGCCAAGTCAATAAATTAGCATGAACAGCCATGCTGCACTGAAGCCTTAATTTAGAGGCAGTAATCTGATCACCTCTTCTCCCACTGTGGACTTGTAAAGCATTGGAAGATACAAAAATTCCAGAGGATTAACTCCTTCAAAATGCCAGCAATTCTCAAAACCACACATCTTTCCCACCACTCTAAGACTGCCATCTCTATTTTTCTAAACTTTAGGATCCTGAAAAGTCACTAGAAAATAACTAGCTTTAAGACAGCCATTACCTTGAAGCTTCTCGTCAGCTGCAGCCTGGTGAAATACAGCTCCTCCCCTAAGACTGGCCAGGCATAGCTCCCTTCCTAGCGGCCCAGAGGAGGGTCCGCCCCCGGGTTGTATGAAGACCAGAAAGCCCCTCCCTGGATCAGAGGAGGAATAATTGCCAAAAGAAACTGCTGAAGTGCTGAACTGCAGGAATGTTCCTTTTTAAAAAAACTTTTAAGTGAAATGCCAACAAGTGTGCTTAATTTCTATTGAAACCTTTAGGGTGTGTGATTTCTTGAAGAAAAGAGGTAGCAAATCACTTTATCATATAATAAAAACTCAGTTACTAATATTGCTTACATTTTTCTTTTCTTGCCATCTCTGGCATCTTACCCCTGTAGGTCAATTTTTAAACCCAGCTGGTTAAGTTCCATTAAAATAGATCACTAAGGATATTGATTTGGATTACACAAAAACTGTACATCATTTGAGGGAGACTTTAATTCTTTATAATTCTTTTCTTTTTTTTTTTTCTGTTTTCAGGACATGGTATGTCTCTACTTGTATTCAGTTCTTCTCTTAAAACTTTCAGGAAAGTTGCAGAGATTTCTTCACATACATGATTATTTCTGGCTAGATGTTAAAATCATTGGCTTAACAGGAAAGCACCCATTTCATATGCCCTTATCAATAATTGACAATTCTGTTTCTTATGTTTTGTTGTTTTTACTTGCATGATTCAATGAGGGGAATTAATTTCTTAAAATTTATGTCTTTATTTACATGTCTGAAATAGATTTTGCATATTCTGTTCATCAAAATTCTATGTTAAATTTAAATATAGCTTTCTGATTTAACTCAGAAAGTAAATTTTAATTATCACTAGTGATAACTGGGGAATAAAGTACTTTATTTAGCATCTGTATCATATAATATTACTCATATATAATTACAATTTTAACATTCACCTTTATATAAGCATTAATATTAAAATAAAATACCAATAAATCACTGAAAGCCATCTTTAAGCTGGCGTATTATTGGGGACTCTAATAATTAGAGTATATAATGCTTTGTGCTATAAACAACCCCTAAATCTCAGAGATTCAATACCCTAAAAGTTTATTTTGCTGATGTCAAGGTTCAATGTAAGGCATCATGTGGCCAAAAAGGGGCAAGGTTCTCTGTTTTAAACAGTCATTAAGAGACCCAACCTTCTTCTATCCTATGGCTCTACAATGTCCTTGGGGCTTGTATTCCTTCATTACATTCTTTGCATCTAGCTAACAGCCTAAACAAGAGGGAAGATAGAGAGTCATATGGAAGGTTTTAGTGGTCATGTCTGGCAAATACCACTTCTAGTTAACAGTCCACTAGCCAGAACTTAGGCATGGGAACCCCAACTGCCATACTGGCTGAGGAATGTAATCTCCCTGTGACCCCGGAAGAAAAATGAGACAGAGGTTGACAAACATGTAGCGTTCTCTCTGCCACAAGAAATTTTGCCTTCCAATCTTTTATAGACTTCTGTTACTGGTTTAATGCTTTTTTTTTTTAAGTTGTATATCACATTTATAATGAATGAGACAGAAACTTCTAGTTGCTCACCCAAGATCCACTCTTTGTATTCTTCCTCATTAGCAGAACCCCAGTTGTATTGAAGGTGGCAGTTTAATCTCCTAAAATATTGCCTTTCCCAGACTCCCTCCCTGCAAGCCATGGTCATGTGATGAAATTTCTTGCCAAAGAATGCAAACAGAAATTGCTGTGAAGATTCTAGAGACGGCATCTCTAGAGGAGGATAAGTAGCCAGGTTGGGCTTTTTTTAAACACTTTCCCCCTTTCTCTTGCTTCCCAGAATTTGATCATGACAGATAGGAAGTTCAGGAAGCCTTTCTGGACCAGAAAGTGACTTAGGAAAAGGATGCAACTCACTAGGAATGTGTGACCCTAAACCACTCAATAATGGGATCACCTTATTCCAATCTCTTTAAGAAAGTGGAATATTAGACTTCTATTTTACCAAAGGTTCTGTGTTTTCCAGTCTTTCCTTCTAGTCGTAGAACAAAATAATTGATCCTATAAAAATTACAATGAAAATAAAATAATTCTTATTATATAATTAATCCTTTCAATGCCTTCAAAATATTACTATATAATCTAAATAGGATTATCGGGCCAGTGTATATATGGCTTCTTTAAATGATGATATTTATTTCATTATATATTTTATAATGTAATATTTTTTATTCTGTCTTCATCTCACAAGTTTGGAAACAACAAATGTAAACAGTATGATAATTATGTTAAAATGATTGTTTTGCTTTATTTTGGATATTTTTTATATTGCACATGAATCAGGAAATGCTATACTATGGCACCATTTTCAAAATGAAATGCAAAGGAAAAGACTAATTTCATGGATAATATTTTCTATTTCACCAATTTTTAGAAGGAGGTGGAGAAGAATGATAACCAATAATAGTAAATGCTAATACTGTACTATTAATATTTTATGATAAAGATAGATAACATTATAGATATAATAATATCTAATACCTATAGAAGTTTTCTATATGCCAGGCAATGTCCTCAGCACTTGATATATGGTCTCATTTAATAATTAGATGGTTATTTCCTGGAAGAGAGGGCCATAACCAACTCACTCTGCATTAACAGCATTCATATTATTATTAATAATGACAATAATGATAGAAGCCAAAAGTGTTTTCTTACCATGGGGATTATACAAGGGAGTGAGTTACCTAGGATGTGTTTATCACAATACCTTATGATTTCTTCTATATGACATTTTCAAAAGGACAAAAGTATAGCTATGGTGAAAAGATAAGTGCTGCCAGTGTTACAGGTTGGGAAAGGTGTGGCTATAAAGGGACAGCTCAAATATGTTGTGAGGGTGATGAAACTTTTCTGATAGTGGTGGTAATTATATGAATCTATTTATATGTTAAAATCCAGAGAACTGTATACAAAAAAATGGTCAAGTATAGTGTATGATACTTTAAAGTATGATTTTAATGTATAGCAATTTAAATAAAAATTTAAACGAAAAATGTAATACTAGCCATTATATAAAAAGCAAGTCTTTGCAAGTATGCTTTAGAAAGCATCTGCTTCTTCCTAAAGCATACTTAACAAAAATCCCCAAAATAACACCCATACATATATTTTTTCAAAAGCACCAGTTTTACTTCCACTTAGGGTATAAAAAGCCATACGAGAATGCGATTCATAACTTAATAATGATAAATCTCGAGATAACGTACAAAATCATAACTTTCCTTGAGCCTAGCAGGGAACTGAGTTAAAGTGAATTCCAAAGGGTGACCAACTCCTTCAAAGAAAGACAAAACATATGAACCTTTGTCCAAGCATGGAGACAAAAGTGGCTGTCATACAAGCTGGAGTTTTAATGAACTTGTAAAAGAAAAGTATGGGTTAGTTTTGTCAGTTTGGAATATCTGGAGCCCCAAAGACTTACACACTCACTATCAAGTTCTTTTTCACAGTCTTTAACCAGAAGCTCAGAAAAATGTCTCAGGACAAATCAGGAGACCTAAAAGAGTCTACGTCACTAGTTCTGGTATGCAAAAGGTAATCAGCAGCTGCTGGGGGACAGGCATACAACCCCACAAAACCCTTCTGTCATGAGAAGCAAAAGCCTTAAGATGCTAGAAAATTAGCAGCAAACCCTCTCCTGAACCCAGGTAAATATCCCTTGCTTTTGGTGGACGGGTAGAAGCAAACCTTACTTGCCTAGGGAAAGAGAGATAGGAAACCCCCTGATTTCCAGGACAAAGGCAGAGATCCATTGCTGCGCAGGGAGAAGTAGAAGGAATAAAAACCCTGTTCTTGAGGAAACCTTCTCTGGCCTAGGTCCTACATGAATGAAAAGCAGTGTTTGCCTATTGTTGAGAAAGAGGCAAGAAAATATCTCTCACCAAAGACCAACCACATATACAAATCTGAGGTTAGCTGCCATGGGAGAGAAAAGAATGCTGAGAAAGCCTTACCCTAAGTTCCAGCGGGGTTCATAGAGCCCCGCTAAGGCTGTGGCTACACAGGACAACAGACAATACTTCTTGCCTCACCATGAGCCTAGCACTTGATAATAACAGCAGCCAACTGCTGTCAAGTGAACAAGAGTAGGAAGAGAGACCCTCTGCTTGTGGCACAAGTATGAAGGGCCTACTAAAAATTTAGAGTGGAGAGTCATTGAAAAAAATCCTGTAGGACTGACTCCAGGCTCCAACTGAAGCAAGCCAGATGACAGTTAACTGAGGAAAGGAGGAAAAACTATCCAACATATTTCTTAATACCAGTTTTAACCTGATATCCAAACTACAAAATAAAATAAATGAATACTTCAGATCAATATCTCTAATAAACATAGACACAGAAGTCCTTAACAAAATGCTGTTAATCAATACATTATGACCAAATGGAGTTTATCCTGGGAAAGTATGGATGGTTCAACATTCGCAAATCAATCAATCAATCAATGTTATTCACCATATCAACAGACCAAAAAGGAGAAAAAAATCATCTCAATTTTTACCGAAAAAGAATTGATAACATTCTACAACTAATGATAAAAGACTCTCAGCATAGTAAGAGTTTAATGGATCTTCCTCTACCTAAACAAAGGCATCTACAAAAACACCAAAACCAAAAAACCTATGATTAACATCACATGGTAAAACACAGAATGCCTTTCCCCTAAAACCCAAAACAAGGCAAAGATGTTTGCTTTCACCACTTCTATTTAACATTACATTGGAAATTCTAGCCAGTACAATAAGGACTAAAAAATAAATTGCTCATGAGTTGAAAGGAAAGAAGTAAAACTCCATTTACAGACAACAAGATGATCTATATAGAAAATTTCAATGGATCTACCAAAAAACAACTATGAAGTTTTGAGACCTACTAAGTAAGTTTAATAATAATGCCAGACATAAGGTCAATATAAAATAATTGATTTTATTTCTATACAATAAAATCTGGAATTTTAAGTTTTTAAAATTGCCATTTGTAATAGCATCAAAAACTGGGAAATAATAAGTAATGGAGGATAACTATGTGCAAGATTTGTATGCTGAATATTTCAACACACTGATGAGATAAATAAGACATAAAGAAATAAAGAAATACACCATGTTCTTTGACTGAATAAGTGAAATACCAATTTTAGGATGTATCTCCCCAACATTTCTGTAGAATTATTGTAATCTCAATCAAAATCCCAGTAGGTTTTTCATAGAAATTGAGAAGCTAACTCCAAAATGAATATGGAAAAAGCAAAGGAACCAGAACAGCTAGACAAATTTTGAGAAGAAAATACAAAAGTTAGAAGACTCATACTACCTGATTTCAAGACTACGGTAATTAAGACAGTTTGTTATTGTCATAGGATTGACCTATAGATCAACAGAATGTAAATAGACCAGCAAATATGGCCAACAGATTTTGAACAAAGGTAATTAAATGACGAAATTGTGGTCTTTTCAACAAATGATACTGGAAAAACTAGACATCATATGCCAAAATATTCTTCTTGACCCCTCAGCTAAGAGCATATACAAAATTAACTCAAAATGAATTACTAACCTAACTATAAAACCAAACATTATAACTTGTAGAAAAAAAAGTACAAAATCTTTGAGATTGTGGTCTAGGCAAAGATTTATTAGGATTTAAAAAGCATGGACTATAAAAGAATAATAAATTGGACTTGAAAACTTCTGCTTTTCAAAAAATTAAATGAAAAGAAAACCCAGAATGAGAGCCAATACTTACAAAACACCTATGTGTTGAAGGACTTTTATCTAAAATATATAAAGAACTCTCAAAACTCAATGATAAGATTATTATTGAATAACCCAACAAAAATAGACAAAAGATTAAATAGATGCTTCATCAGAGAAGATGTACGAATGGCAAGTGAACACAAGAAAAGATGCACAACACTATTAGTAACTGAGGATATGCAAGCAAAACCACAATGAGGTACCACTAACACCTTTATAAGAAGAGCTAATATTAAAAAGAAATTGAAATCCTGATACTATCAACTTCTAGCAATGATGTAGAGCAACTGGAACTCTCATACATTGCTGGTGGAAATGCAAAACATCACAGCTACTTTAGAAAACAGCTTGGCAATTTCTAGTGTAATTAAACACATACCTACCATAAAACCAAGAAATTCCACTCCTAAGTATTTTCTCAAGAGAAATGAAAAGTTAGGTACACACAAAGACCTATTCTAGAATATTTAACAACTTTAATCATAATTGCCAAAAACTACAAATTTACTGGTGAGTGGATACTCAAATTGCAGAACATCCATATGACAGAATACCTCTCGACTATATTAAGGAATAAACTACTGGTATATTCAACAACCTTGGTGAATATTTTTAAAATATGCTAAGTGAAAGAAGCCAGATGTAAAGGCTATATACTTTATGATGACATTTGTATGATATCCTGGAAAATGAAAAACTATAGGGACAGAAATCAGATCAGTAGTTGTCAGGAACTGACATAGAGATACAGACTAACTACAATGGGACAGGAAGGAACATTTTGGAGTTATGGAAAGGTTTGACAGCTTGTCTGTACTGGTAGTTACATGATGGTTTATGTTTCTCAAAGCTCATTAAACTGTACAGCTAAAAGAGTGAATAGATGTCTTAAAAAGGCATCCCATCAGAATATGACCAATATAAGACATTTGTATTTTACTGTGAGAGTAATGGGGATACATATAGGGATTTTGATTTGTACTTTGAATCAATGATTGCCAAAGAAGGCTGTGGGTTTCACAAGGTATGTGTAAAAGTACCTTCTGTAGCGCAGAAATAATATGCTAAAAATATAAATTACTTTGATTTCTTTTATGAATTTTTATTAACTTCTCCTTCTGAATTTGCTTTAAAGCACGTGGGGGAGCATCTAAGACACTTGACTTTGATGTAGTTATATGACTTTCTTTAAATACATGTCTTCACTAAATAACTCTTTCATTGAGAGTTAGCACAGGACATGTGTCAAGAAACCAGATGACATCAGCATTGTACAGTACATGAAATTTATCCCCATTGGCAGAGCCTTTAACCACCCTGAAGTTATCACATGCCACTAAACCATATGAATGGAAATAGAGGAAGAAAGTAAGGAAATAGGAAGAAAGAAGTAGAAGACAAAATGCTGCAATCTGGAAATAGTGATCTAGTGAAGAATATGTCCCCAGTTAAAAGCAGAAACTGAGTAACATATGACAGGAAAACAGAGTGGTCATAAAATGAATAAATATCAATATTTTAGTGCATAAGGTTCATATAATGAGTATAGATAGTCCAGTTAGAACACTCCCAAAGACCATGAGGGAGCCACAGACATTGGTAAACAAGGAATCTTAGACATTTCATAGATACTCAAAATATTCAATGACCCCCAAGGCAGAAGCACAGACAAGTAACAGCTGAATCTCTCTCTAAACAAAGAGTTCAATCTTATTAATGTCAACTGGCTGAGTATCAGCCCACCTGAAGAAGAAGAACATCAGGAAAACCTTATTGATAACGAGCATCCCAGGTACAGAAAAAGGTAAGTCAGGTATAGTTATTCACTGCCAGGATCAAAGAGTCCCCATAATCCCTGGTAAAATGCATATGAATAAAAAAGAAGAATTACCAACAGTGACTTAGAGGTCACAGAGGGATAACCCTGCCACACTGGAGATTTTGTACTTCCAAGGCAATGTGTAGGTTTTCCCAGGCAAAACTTACACATGCCAATGAATAAAACTATTAGAAGTCAAGACACAAGATGATGGAATGAGAAATATTTTAAAAAGGAATAAAGTGGAAACAAGTTTGATGAGGACCTCACAACCCCATCATTACAGTGCATAGACAAACAAAGCTTTACTGCACTGTGCATATTCCAGTAGACAGACTAAACTGCAGTGTTCTTTCTGGCACAAACAAGCAAGAAGGAAGACCTATCTGGCGTTTGCCCTGGGGAATTTTAAGAAAAAAGGAGTCCTCCCCTAGCCCCACCATTCTTTGAGAAATCCATAGAAAAAGAATCAGACAGGACAAAAATTATTCCTTCCACCATTCTAAATAAAGGTAATTATCAGTTCTTTAGTAAAGAGATGTGAGAGACTGTTAAAGATCCAATGTCTAAACCTCAGAGTTCCTCAGGCAAGTATTACGGCAAGGCTGTTATGTATTCCAAATTCACAAACAGATATAGAGACAGGGGTTTAGAACCCAGTTCTAACTTTAAGAGCGGACTAGAGGGACAACTGGTGCTACCAGATATCAAAACATATTACAAGTTTAGAATAATTTTTTAAAGTTCAGTGACAGTTTAAGTGTGAAGCAAGAGGTAGATATGGTCATAGAAAAGAAGGTGGTAAGAAAAAAAGGTTTCAAATAAACCATAGATCTGAATTATTATCTGGATACAGGTTAGAAATCAGTGAACTTTCAATCATCTAACAAAATTCCTTAGGTCACCGGACTGTGTTTTTCTGGTTTAACTAGAAAAGCAGTGCTTTTAGAGGCCTCTGTTGCCTTAGGGCTACTAAACAAGTTTCTTCTTCTCTGGCTTTTTCATGCCTCCCTGAAAACCCACAAGGAAGCTTGAATAAGTAATTTCAAATAGACAATACTAGAGTGTATATATTTAAAGGAAAGGCAAAGAAAAAAGAGAATAAGTAAAGGGATTTCTTCTCTCAAAGGAGTAGGAAGATGGAAAATGAAAATGAAGAAGACAAAAGAATAAATATTGGGCATAAGACAAATAAACACTGTGGTTGGGGGAAAGTATTTAAAAATCTAAGAAAAGAGGAGTAGTTCTATAATACCCCAGTTTGTAGTCTTTCTTATAGCTATTACGTCTAAGGAATGAATTTATGTGTGTATGAGTGGGTGGTGGGAGATGTCCAGGGAAACTAGGGAATATGTTGGGGACATATGTTATTGAATATTTTTGTACTTTGGAGCCTCTCAAGGTTTATTCTAGTGGAATCCTCTTTAGACTCTACTAAGCTAACAGTGCTTCCCTGTATACCCAAGGGAGCCTGACACGGATACTGAAAGTCTGCATCCCCTAGACTAATCCAGACAACGACCTTGTTAAGAGAATAAGCTTAGAAGTCAGAGATTCACAATGGGTGTCCTGGCTACCCACTGGAAAGGATTGTTTTTAAGGATTTCTTGAGAGTCAGGCAGATGGCTGGGACATCCAAGTCTTCCATAATTAGACAACATTATGACTGTTTGCATACTTTTCCTACTGGCGTTTAGCATATATTTCTTTCCCAACATTAAAATTTGTGGCTTTTAATTTAAAATGTTAAAATGTTATGGCTACTGAGCCAGAGTGCAATCACTTGTATTCCATATTCTCAACTTAGAATGTTCTTACCATGAAATGTTTTGTGAAATGGAAAAAGCCTTACCCACTGTCACATCGATACTAGTGGGTCTGGTGCTGAGATCCAGCTGTCTTAATTCTTACTCCAACTGCTTGTCCGGCAGGGCCCTACCCTCCTTGGCATGTCTGTGGTTGCACTGTTTTTCTGATAAAGGCAGAGAATCAAACCAACAAAATGGAAGAGGTGTAAATAAATTTCCCTACCTAAACTCTAACAGGCATGTTATTGTAAAACACAGGAATGAGACGAAATTTCTTCTGTGATGCAGATGCCGTCTATTTTTGCTTCATGTTCTTACAATATGAAATGCTCTCTTTGTCAGTTACGTTATTTGGCTCATGCTAAAATAATATCGTTCAGGAAAATTATAAGGTGGAGAAAGGAGTGAACGGAATGGACAATTGGCTGGTATCTACTTTGGGCCAGACTCTATGCAGCAGCATTTTTTTATGATTTCTGTTTGAGTCTTCATATCAGTTCTTGGGTGGAGCTTTTTCTTTTATACACATACAATTTTTTTGAGTGGAATTTGAATCACACTTTACATGCTGTCTTATAGTCTGCTAATAAAATACATTTCACTGCTTTGTTTGCTCAATTCATAAAAATAGTTGTCTGGAGAAAATTTAGGATATCTTGCAAGCGCCATCTTGTGACAAGAAACAGAACTGTTACTACAACATCCTTGTGGGAGAATGGTGGGAACTACCTCCTGCCAACAAGCAGCTTTCTCAGGCTTCTAGAATATACCATGCTCAAATTTAGTTTTGTTATGCATTATATTAAGAATGGAATCTGAATGTCTTCATCTCCAATGGTTGGATCGTGGTTACTGAAAGTTGAAAATATGAGAAAGATATATAAAAAGAAAGTATAATTCTGGAAAGACATTATTGCTTCCTGTATATCTTTCCATAGTTTTTCTTTACATAAACATATGAATGCACATGATTTCAAATCAGGTTTTTGTCCTGCTTAAGCTCATGGTTTAAACATTTTTCCATACTAATAAGTATTTTCAAAATGATATTTTAGTGAATCACATCAAATGAATTTTTTCCCCAACTTTGCAACATTTTATCACAATCTTTTTTTCTGATTTTGTTTTAAAAAAGGGCTAAATATGTATTAATATTAAAAAAAATAGTCATAGTGAAGCCTGCCCTAGCTCTTCAACTACACAAATAATTCAATTAGCATGCTGGTTTATATTTTTTCTGATTTGGTTACATGTGGATTAGTGTAGTCTTTTATGTTTAAATTACTTTTATGTACACGTGTATTAATGTAGTCTTTTATGTTTAAATATTATGGTGCTTACCATTCTGCAGTTTGCTCTTTTTACTTCTCAGACACCTTTTCAAACCACTATAAGTTCATACTTTCATTTGTCAGCTACATAACATGCACCATAGTACATAATACTTTTAAAACTGTTTATAGAAATAAACCAAATCCTCTCCATTTCTCACTCTTAAACTTAGATGATATAGAAAAGTGGTTCTGAAAGGATGCGTTACAGGGAGGACACATGCGGGGCTGTAGTTGACACAGCAACCAGGCTACCCACTTGATCAAGTCCAGGAAAAATTCCACTATTGGCAAAAGACAAGGGGGTATGGGAGCGTGTCTGTGGTGTCTATGTGTGTTTATGTAGTTGAAACAAAATGGGTATCCTGTTTTGGCTTTAGTTTACTCTTCTAATTACAAAAATGAGCACGAATGAAAACAATTCTAAAAATGCTGAAACCAGTGAAAAATATATTTTAAAAAAACCTCCGTAATCTGAACACTCATAAATGAACACTCAGAGATGCTGACTGTTAACTCGGGAGTCTAGTTCCCTTCCTAAGGAAAACGAATATACATCTTTACAAGTGTTATCCCTAGACGGCATATCTGAATCCCTTTCTACGTTCATGTACATTTATATTTGTGTCCCTATATTTCATTCCATTTATATGTTTACATTTTTCTATCATTTTTGTGTAGAGTAATACGTGTTTAAGTCAAAATATAATAAAATCTGTAACAAAGATAGAAATATGGAATGCCACGTAAAAAATTAACATGAACAGCACGTCTCACCGAAGTCTTAATTTAGAAGCTGTAATCTGATAGCCCACTCCCACACGGAGGACTTTAAAAACATCGGGCGAAACAAAAATTCCAGAGGATTAATTCCGTTCCAATAACAGCAATGCAAACAAAACCATATTCTATTCCCACCTCTCTCAGTCAACAATCTATATTTCTTTTTTTTTTTTTTTACTTTAACACTAAGGCCCGAAGAAATTCCCAGAAAATAACTGGCTTTAAGACAGCCATTACCTTGAAGCTTCTCGCCAGCTGCAGTCTCCTGAAATGCTGCCCCTCCCCCAAGACTGGCCGGGTACAGCTCCCTTCGAAGCGGCTCCGATGAGGCTCCGCCCCTTTCCAGTGAGGGGACTAGCAGGGGACCTTTCCCTCAAAGGGAAGAGAATCACCAAGTTAAACTGAAATTCCCTTAAAGCGAAAACATTATCATTTTTAAAGCAATTGAAAGTGGAATGGCAACACGTGCCTGTTTACTTTACATTCAAACCACAAGAGTGGGTGATTTTCTGGAAGAAATAGGTAGAAATGCCTTTATCATATAATAAAGACTCAGTAAACAACATCTTTTACATATTTTTCTTGCCTGTTTTGGCACTTCATTTCTAAAAACGATTTCAAGATCCAACTGATCAAGTTCTATTAAAAAGCCCCGCAAATCCTTATTTGTACTGAAATGAATTAATACATTATTTTGTGGATAAATAATTCCCTGAAACTTTCATTCTTCTGGCTCTGGCACATGATGTATATCTCTCTTTTTATTCAGGTCTTCTCATTCATCTTTCAGAAAGTTTCATCATTTCTTTCAATTAAAGTTATTTCTAAATATAAAATATCAACCAAAATCTTTAAAGAGGTATGTATGTATCTGAATATCCTGAAATTGAGAACAAAAGTATTTTTATTGGTAAAAACACAATAAACCGAATTTGAAAATATAAGAACAAACTTAACAAAACTGTTTTTAATGCAAAAATATCGCTAAAGTAGCTCTTACATATTAATAAGAAATAAATGGTAGGGTAAAAATAGGCAAAAGACACAGACAATTCAGTGTTCTTAGAGAATAATTTTTCCCCACTCTTAATATTTACTTCCTTGAGAGCAAGCTTATATGGTGCCACCACAGGAATCTTGGTCCTTCCCTGTACAACTTCAAATCTCTAGGCTATTTGGGTGGGTTTGGTTAAATTTGGAGTTCTGTTAACATGCGTGTAATCCCAGCACTTTGGGAGGCCGAGGTGGGTGGATCACTTGAGGTCAGTAGTTCGAGACCAGACTGGCCAACATGGTGAAACCCTGTCTCTACTACTAAACACAAAAATTAGCCTGGCGTGGTGGTAGGTGCCTGTAATTCCAGCTAGTTGGGGGGCTGAGGTGGGATAATTACTTAAATCCAAAAGGCAGAGGTTACAAGGAACTGAGACTGCACCACTGTATCCTTAAAGAGAAATGTATGTATCTGAATATCCTTAAATTGACAAAAAAATACATTTTTTTTGTTCAGAAGGCCTTACATTTATATTTATGTCCCTATATGTCATTCCCTTTGTATGTTTACATTTTTCTATTATTTTTGTGTAGAATAATACTGCACTCTAGCCTGGGTGACAGAGTAAGACTCCATCTCAAAATAAAATAAAATAAAATAAAATAAAATAAAATAAAATAAAATAAAATAAAATAAGAAATAAATAAATGGGCCTATTTGATTCTCACAATAATCAATACTCTGCAACTTCCTCTTCCCCTTGTACCAGTGTTGACATTTTGGCTTCCATCTGCAACTCCATTTGTTTTATATTAATTTATCTAATTTGTTCACTGAAGAAAGGGAGGTGCTATTTATTGGGGCTCCTCAAAACCCAAACATTCAAAATAGAAATTAATACATAAAAGATATTCACATTCCCTAATAATAAAAGATATGCAAATATAAAACAACAACAACACGTCATTTTTCTACCTAAATTGATTGACAAAGAGGCAAATAAATGATATAATTGGTGGAGATGCAGGAAACAAAGAAATTAGCACTCTTGCTAATGCCCATGGTCACAAAGCCAGGAAGAGGGTGAGACAAAGTCAGAATCAAAGTCTGACCCCAAAACAGGAGGTATGCCCTCTATCCACCAGTATTCACTGCTTTCAGGGCTTGGAATCCTGCCTCTTTGGTAGAAACAAAGATATTGTTCACTTTTGAACTGTGAGGAAATTGGTGAGTGAGTGTTGCTTAGTCTCATGTCTCTGTTGGTGAACATATTGGTGAACTACAACCATCTTTAGCAACAACCATACCTATTATCCTGACCACTTTCCATTTCTAACATCCATCTACATTCCCACACAAATTAAAAAATATTTTCATGTACTATGCTTTATGCTTTTTTTTTTTTTTTTGAGACAGAATCTTGCTCTGTCGCTCAGGCTGGAGTGCAGTGGTGTGATCTCAGCTCACTGCAACCTCTGCCTCCGGGGTTCAAGTGATTCTCCTGGCTCAACCTCCTGAGTAGCTGGGATTACAAGCATGTGCCACAACGCCAAACTCATTTTTGTATTTTTAATAAAGACGGAGTTTTGCCATGTTGGCCAGGCTGGTCTCAAACTCCTGACTTCAGGTAATCTGTCTGCCTTGGCTTCCTAAAATGCTAAGTCTGCAGTATGCTTTTGCACTGACCATTCTGCATGACAGCATTCATTTGGCCTTAGAGCAGTTATCAGAAGTCCGTTTTGCATTGTAGGGGCCTGGAAGCAACTTCCCTTTCAGATATGGCGATTCCTGGACAGGGGCTGATAATTGTTCGTTATACAGAGAAATGCCATTTTCATTTTACCCTCATTAACAGTTGGCAATTCCTTGCTCCTCTTCTTTGCGGTTTGCAACTGCCAATTCAGTACAGGAAAGTTGTATTTTTATCCTCTTTTGCTGAGCTTTTTTATTCACAAAATATTCATGAAATTAATATTTAAATTTAGATTTTTATTGCCTTTAACGTTCAGGTGTTATTTCCCAGAGAGCCTTAAAACCTACACATTGCCAGTGGATAATGATTCTGAGGTTTAGGTGTCTTATGATAATGTATGCTAAGTATAAAAACAAAAATTATAAAATTAGGTAAAGTTGGTCAGGCCCTCACAACCCCATTCATTATCACAGTGAGCAGGTAAACACATCTCCTGCTACATTCTTGCTATTCATGTTAGATACACAGAGCTGCATATGATACAGCTCTTCCTGTAATGATCAAATGGAAAAAAAGAAAACTGTCTGCACTGGTGACTCTAAAGAAAGAAGCCATCATTCTTCCAGATACTCATAACAGAAGGGTCAGCCTGAGTCAAAATTTTCCTGGTAACCACATTTAAAATGACATAAAGAATTCTTTGATGAGATATGGATTTCTGTTGGCAAGACCCTATGTTTAGCCTTTAAGAGTCTGTCACCGAGGCATTATGACAGGGTTATGTTTCTGAAGTTTTCAGACAGCCAGACAAAAATTCAGACAATGTGGGTTTGAAACCTTTATTAGCTCAGTGGAGAGAAAACTTTCCAATCCTTGACAACAATGCTAGGTTGTCATCTCTCATATCCTAGATAGCATAGTCAACAAGGATGCATGGGTCACCTGTATCTCTGTATTAATCTAGGTTGTCCAAATATTAAATGTTAATATATTTAACAATACAATAATAAAAAGAGTTTTAGCTACCTAATTATCTGGAAAAGTCATTTTTTGTTTGTTTTTGTTTGCTTTTTAAGGAGCCTCATTCTATTGTTTGTTTTTTAAGAAGTCTGATTCTATTGCCCTAGGGATAGTAAATGGTTCTGGCCTGTTGTAGCCTCTTTTATCCCCCAAACCTTCACAAAGTAGCTTGAATAAAGTATTTTCAACGGGTGACAATAAGATTACATTAAAAAACATGGCAAAGAAGAAAAGGGATCAGATCAAAAATTTAGTTTCCTAAGTAGGAAGAAGGTAAACGATGAGAATATAGACAAGATACAAGTCAGAAAAATGAGTAGTGGGTATCAGACAGATGGGGTTAGAGATGTGGAATATATTTGTGGGGGTACAGAAAAGAGAAGTATTATAACACAAACCCAATATTCCATCTTTATTTTCTCTGTTGTATAATAAAAAGGGAATTGTGTGGGAGGAGCTTTGGCAGTATCGGGAACATTGTTTTTGTTCTTGGATAATTTGGGCTTTTGCAACCCTCTGAGTTATTGCAAGTGAATGCTGGGTTCTAATCTTTTCTAAGCTGCCACTCAAGGCAATCAAAGGAGAGCTCATGGACACAATGAGATTGTCGAGGCTCAGCATCAACAATCTCACTGAGAGCCCAAGTTTATAAGTCATAGATTTGTGATAGTTGTTGGGAAAGAATTAAGTTTGTTAAACTACCACAAAATATTATTTAAGAGAATACAGTCATGTGGTGCATAATGACATTTCGGTCAATGACAAACTGCATATATGATGGTGTTCCTGTAAGATTATAATAAAGCTGCAAAATTCCTGTTGCCTAGTGATGATGGTGACAGCCATCATAACACTGAAGCACAACTCATGACTCGTGTTTGTGGTGATGTGGGTGTAAACAACTTACTACACCAATAATGGCATAAAAATATAGCACAGTGTAAAAGTGTTCCTATTTCTCCAAGTCCCCTTCTCAGCAAACTGACACAAGAACACAAAATCAAACGCCGCATGTTCTCACTCATAGCTGGGTGTTGAACAATGAGAACACATGGACATAGGGAGGGGAGCATCACACACTGGGGTCTGTCGGGGAGAAATAGGGGAGGGACAGCGGGGGGTGAGGAGTTGGGGAGAGATAGTATGGGGAGAAATGCCAGATATAAGTGATGGGGAGGAAGGCAGCAAATCACACTGCCATGTGTGTACCTATGCAACAATCTTGCATGTTCTTCACATGTACCCCAAAACCTAAAATGCAATTAAAAAAGAAAGAAAGGAAGAGTAACCTGCTATGCAATATTGAGGACGCTTCTTAATTTCTGTTATTTGGATTCTTCACTTCAATCAAAGTCAAAATATGCTAGTTATTTGATGTGCCCACCACTGTGATAGAGTACACAGATGAGTGCAATTGATCATATTTCTGCCTCTATCAATTCATAAACTGATAGGAAACACAGAGTCCTGGGAGAGACTAGGAGGCTCGGATGATGTGTTTTAATACATGCAGAAAAGAGAGAGTGACATAGTCCCTTAAATTCTCCCCAAAACTGATTCATATGTATGACTTCAGTAGGTGAAGACGGGAAAAGGGCATTCCAGGTAGAGAAAACAGCATAAACTAAGGAAAGCAAAGCGTGCCTTCTTGCGGATGGGGAACATAGCTCAAGTGTAATATGCCTTAGAAATGAGGGTAAAATAGTAAACTAAGGAATAGGCACCACAAGTGCACAAAAATGAATGTATGAAGATGTTACCCTAGTAATGTTGGAAATAAGGAAAATTTGGAAGTATAATGTACCTTGGTAGATGGCTGATTAAATACATACTTTATAAACTCTAAAAGTCATGAAGATCATCTCTATTTATTGACTTTGAAAGCTGTCCACAACATATTATTGAGCAAAGAAAGCACATCGAATATATATTTGTGCACGTGCACACACACATATGTAAGAGTTATCCATGAGGCAATACTGATGTAAGTAAATGATTAAATAAATAATGAGGAGAGAATATACAAATCTCTCCTGCAGGAAATGTAAATACTTTATGTAAATACTCTTCCCTCATGGAGGTGAAGTATAATGGTTCACTCCATAAGTGTGGGTATGCATAGTAAATTTCTTCCAAAGAGTACAGCATGAAAACGGGAGTGGGGGGAAGGAGTAACTTTAGGGTACAAAAAATGGCATACAGTACCTCAACCAGATGATAATGTAGCCCTGATATGATGTGATGAAATGGAACTTTATAGTCTTCCTGCCAAAACCCATAGTCCCTGGCTAACCATCAGAAAAACATTAGACAAATCCCAATCAAGGGCAGTCAACGAAATACCCATTAGGTACTTTTCATTTCTGTAAATGTCATCAAAAACAACAAAGTCTGAGAAATTGTCACAGTCAAGAAGATCCTAAGAGGGCTGGGTGCCATGGCTCAGCCTATAATCCCAGCACTTTGGGAGGCTGAGGCAGATGGGTCACTTGAGGTCAGGAGTTTGAGACCAGCCCAGCTGATATGGCAAAACCCCATCTCTCCGAAAAATACAAAAATTAGCCAGGTGTAGTGGCATGGGCCTGTAATCCCAGCTACCCAAGTGGCTGAGGCAGGAGAATTGCTTGAACCCAGAAGGCATAGGTTGCAATGAGCAACCTCTCACTTTGAGAGGTCTCATTGCTGAGACCAGCAACCAGGCTGGTCTCGAACTCCTAGCCTCAAGCAACAAAAGTAAGACTCCGTCTCTCTAAAAAAAAAAAAAAAAAAAAAAAAGAGAATATTTACTTCTAACCACCAATAAGCTATTGACTGAAGCTGAGTTTTAGGTGTCCAGGAAAACTATCTTCTATTTCTATGTCCATACCAATCAATAACTCACATTGTGTTATTGGATTGACTTCACCTTCTCCATCTGAAAATATTAACCTGTTTACTTATAACTACATCATAGTGATGGTATGTTTATGAGTTCCTATTTATTGTTTTAAGATTAGATGAAAAGATTTATAAAATTTTAAAAAGTATAATTGTTCATTAAGTTAAATTGCCATCAGTACTTTATGTGGGCCTTTTCATCTGTAGTTTATGTTAAACTTACTTATTAAATAAAATAATCTGCTTGATTCCTTATTCTATTTTTTTTCTATTTTTTTTTTTTTAGACGGAGTCTTACTCTGTTGCCCAGGCTGGAGTGTAACGGCGAGATCTCCGCTCACTGCAACCTTCGCCTCCCAGGTTCAGCGATTCTCCTGCCTCAGCCTCCTGAGTAGCTGGGACTACAGGTGCATGCCACCATGCCCGGCTAATTTTTGTATTTTTAGTAGAGACAGGGTTTCACCATGTTGACCAGGCTGGTCTCGATCTCTTGACCTCATGATCCACTCGCCTCAGCCTCCCAAAGTGCTGGGATTACAGACGTGAGCCATCGTGCCCAGCCCCCTTATTCTATTTTAAAAGACCAACATTTCCTATTTAGGACAGTCTTATTTATTTCTATTTTATTTTATTTTTCAGATGGAGTCTCACTCTGTTGCCCAGGCTGGAGTGCAGTGGCGCGATCTTGGCTCACTGCAACCTCCACGTCCTAGGTTCAAGTGATTCTCCTGCCTTGGCCTCCCAGGTAGCTGGGATTACAGGCAAGCACCACCACGACAGGCTAATTTTTGTACTTTTAGTAGAGACAAGGTTTCAGCATGTTGGCCAGGCTGCTCTTGAACTCCTGACCTCAGGTGATCCACCCGTCTTGTCCTCCCAAAGTGCTGGGATTACAGGCATGAACTACCACGCCTGGCCTGCTCATTACTAAATACTAAAATGCTGAATTACTTTAAGTTGAATTACTAAATACTAAAATGCTGAAATATGTGGTTATGGATTTCCATTTATACTATATGTAAATCCAATACATACATGGTACAGGCTGCTGTACTACAATTTTAATTAATGTTTTCAATCTAGTGCCCAAGAGTAGCTTTGTATTGCCTTAGCAGCTATGAACAAAGTTTAAAACATAAGTTTTCTGTGTCTCTACTCTCCAAATCATAAAATGGAAATAGAACTATACTATAGTGGTGATTATTTGGCAGGAAGCTGGAGTACTACTGAACTGCTATAACATAAAATTTTAGGCCAGGTGTGGTGACTCACGCCTATAATCCCAACACTTTGGGAGGCCAAGGCATGGGGATCACCTGAGGTCAGGAGTTGGAGATCAGCCTGGCCAACATGGCGAAACTCCATTTCTATTGAAAATACAAAACTTGCCCTGGCCTGGTGGCAGGTGTCTGCAATCCAGCTATTCAGGAGGCTGAGGCAGGAGGATCGCTTGAACTTGGGAGGCAGAGGCTGCAGTGAGCCGAGATTGTGCCACTGCACTCCAGCCTAGGTGACAGAGCAAGACTCCATCTCCAAAAATTTAATTTAATTTTAAAACACACAGAGATATACACATGACCTAGAAACCTTATTGTGAATGCCTTGGTTAAAAATATGCCAAAGAGATTATTCAACATTGGCTTGTACAAGTGATAAATTACAAATTTGTTGGGGAAAAAGTATTTTATTTTTTTATTTTTTTTTCTTTGAGACGGAGTCTCGCTCTGTCCCCCAGGCTGGCAGTGGCATGATCTTGGCTCACTGCAACCTCCGCCTCCCAAGTTCAAGTGATTCTCCTGCCTCAGCCTCCTAAGTAGCTGGGAATACAGGCACATGTCACCACGCCCACCTATTTTTTGTATTTTCAGTAGAGATGAGGTTTCACCATGTTGGCCAAGCTGATCTTGAACTCCTGATCTCAAGTGCTTCGCCCACCTCAGCCTCCCACAGTGCTAGGAGTACAGGTGTGAGGCACTGCACCGGGCCAAAAAATGCACTTTAAAAATGAGACTGAATTAACTCTCTCATCTCCACTTTTTTACTTCTCTTTCAGAAGTCTCCTCAATCTGATCCTCCTCTGGCATTACTCCTAATCTTCCCAAATCCAAACTAAAACCTGGGACCCCTTCCTGATCTATATCTCCCCTGGATCCCTTGAGTACACTCTGGTCAACTCTAGGTCCAGAAGGTCTTTTGACTGGTCCCCTATTTTCCATCCTTGCTGCTGGTTCCTTAACAATTCCTTATCATTTTCAAAGACCGTCATAATGACCCACTAACTGGTCTTGCTGCCAGCAAATTCTACCTGCACCAATTCATCCTCTACCCTATACCTGCCCAAACTGTTCTCCAGCTGTAAGCCTACTCGTCATTTCAGCAACAAGTATAAACACCTCTATTCCTCCCTGCAGACCCTGCTTCTGAAATGACCTTCTCTCCCCTTTTCTGAATGATGAAATCTCACTCAATTTTCAAGGCTCAACTCTAAAACGGAATTCACTTCTCTGAAGCCTTTATTGATCCTTTCTCTAGGCTTCCATATTTTATTTATAGCATTTTTTATGGTCAGTAGAATGTTTTTCAATCTCCTTGGCTAGTGTAGGAATTTTCAGACAGGTCAGATGGTCTTTCACAAATCTCTGAACCACAGCACCAAGTAGTGTAAGTGCACAACAAATATTTGTTGAACCAGCTTGAATAAAATTCAAAAATAATTTAAAGAACCACAAAGTGTGAAATTGAGGAGATCCCATATTTTCAGATGAAAGCTTTTCAATATTTTTAAATCAGGTGTTTCCTTTTTAGTTATAAAAGCAATACAGGGCCGGGCAAGGTGACTCATGCCTATAATCCCAGCACTTTGGGAGGCCGGGATGGGCAGATTATTTGAGGTCAGGAGTTTCAGAGCAGCCTGGCCAACATGGTGAAACCCCATCTCTACTAAAAATACAAAAAATTAGCCAGGCATGGTGGTGCATGATTGTAACCCCAGCTAATTGGGAGGCTGAGGCAAGAGAATCCTTCAATCCGGAGGTGGAGGTTGCAGTGAGCTAAGATTGCACCATTGCACTCCAGCCTGGGCAACAATAGTGAAACACTGTCCAAAAAAAAGAAAGAAGGCTGGGCACAGTGGCTCACGCCTGTAATTCCAGCACTTTGGGAGGCCCAGGCGGGTGGATCACCTGAGCTCAGGAGTTCAAGACCAGCCTGACCAACATAGAGACGCACCATTTCTACTAAAAATACAAAATTAGCCAGGTGTGGTGACACATGCCTGTAGTCCCAGCTATCTCAGCTGAGGCAGGAGAATCATTTGAACCCAGGAGGCGGAGGTCGTGGTGAGCCAAGGTTGCGCCATTGCACTTCAGCCAGGGCAACAAGAGCAAAACTCCATCTCCAAAAAAATTAGTTAGGCGTGGTAGTGCACGCCTGTAATCCCAGATACTCGGGAGGCTAAGGCAGGAGAATTGCTTGAACCCAGGAGGCAGAGCCTACAGTAAGCCAAGATTGCACCATTGCACACCAGCCTGGGCAACAAGAGCAAAACTCTGTCTCAAAAAAAAAAAAAAAAAAAAAAGGAATACGGGCCAGGCATAGTGGCTCATACCTATAATCCTAGCACTTTGGGAGGCCAAGGCCAAGGTGGGAGGATTACTTGAGTCCAGGAGTTCTAGACCAACCTAGGCAACATGGTGAGACCCTCTCTCTACAGACAAAAAAAAAAAAATTAATACATACTTGTTACAGCAAATAGCATAAAACATTAAAGTTTAAATTTTTTTATTATAGGCCAGGCATGGTGGCTCATGCCTGTAATCCTAGCATTTTGGGAGGCCAAGGCAGGCAGATAACTTGAAGCCAGGAGTTTGAGGCCAGCCTGGCCAACATGTTGAAACCCTATCTCTACAAAAAATACAAAACTTAGCTGGCTGTGGTGGCTACGCTTGTAATCCCAACTACTTAGGAGGCTGAGGCACAGAATTGCTTGAACCCAGGGAGCAGAGGTTGCAGTGAGCCAAGAGAGTGCCAGTGTACTCCACCCTGGGTGACAGAGTGAGACTCTGTCTCAAAATATATATACATATATGTGTGTATATATATATATATATTAATTATAGACTCATTCAAATAACCCCTTTTAACCTTAATATTTGTTATTAATTATGCCTTTATGAGAGATACCATATTCATTATGTATTTTTCCTGTAAAAATAGTATAGTATCACCAAAAAAATTAAGTGACTCTTTTGATCCTAATTAAAATTGCTACAATCAAGATGATGAGGAAACCTTAAGAAGCCTGATAAGATTAGATGCCCAGAGGACAACTAGAGTCACTTACTACATAGGGGTTCTGCCACAGGCCTTGTCCAAAGGTTTTTATGACTCAAATCTATACCTCAGCAAACATACCCACCAATTATTATATATTAAGAACCTTCAGGATTGCTCAAAAGCCACAGCCCTACTGTATTTCCTTCTAGTCTTTGTGTCTATGCATTTTTAAACAAAATGAGTATCATAGTTTTATGGATTTAATTGTGTACCCCTCAAAATTCATATGTTGAAGCCCTAATCCCCAGTACCTCAGAATGTGACTGTACTTGGAGGTAGTGCCTTCAAAGAGCTAATTAAATTAAAATGGGGTCATTAAGGTGTACCCTAATCCAACGTGACTGGAGTCCACATCAGAAGAGGAGATTGGAACATAGAGAGTGACCAGGAAAGGCCGTGTGAGAACACAGGAAGGGAGAAAAGAGCCATCTGCAAGCCAAGGAGAATGGCCTCTAGAGAAAGCAAACTGCTGCTGATATCTTGATCTTGAACTTCTAGATTCCAGAAGTGTAAAAAAATACATTTCTGTTGTTTGAGCCTGGCATGGTGCCACATGCCTGTAGTCCCAGCTACTTGGGAGGCTGAGGCAGGATGATCACTTGAGCCCAAGAGTTTGAGGCTGCAGTGAGCTATGATCACACCTGTGAATAGACACTGCGCTGCAGTCTGGGCAACATTTTGAGACCCCCTATCTCTAAAAAAACAAACGACTTCTGTTGTTTGAGCCACTGGATCTGTGGTGTTTTGTTTTGGCAGCCCTATCAAACTAATACAGCATTTAAAAAATTAGCTGCACGTTGTGGTACATGCCCGTAACCCCAGCTACTTGGGAGCCTGAGGCAAGAGAATCACTTGAGCCTAGGAGGTTGAGGCTGCAGTGAATGATGATCATGCCACTGTACTCCAGCCTGGGTAACAGAGTGAGACCCTGTCTCTTAAAAACAAAAACTATAACTAACACAGTACACATAATAAAGCACAATTTTGTATCATTTCCCCATGTTATGAAATATTCTTCAAAAGCAGGATGCAAATGGCTATAAAGCATTCTACTGTGGAAATGGACCATAATTTATTTAGTCACATTGCTATCATTGCACATATAGATTATTTCAGGTTTTCCACTATAAAAAATAATACTGCAATAAACATCTTAACCCACAAATCTTTGTATCTCTAGTAAGTTCTTAAAGTTATAGATGTGAGATTACTGGTGAAAAGCAATATTTTAAGGCACCTAATACATTGTTAACTTTTAAAGAACTTTATCAATTTATACTACCACAAGTACTCTATCAAAATGCCCATGTTAGTGTACTCTAGAAATTTTTTTTTTTTTTTTTTTGAGACAGGGTCTCACTGTATTGCTCAGGCTGGAGCGTAGTGGCACGATCTCAACTCACCACAATCTCTGCCTGTGGGCTCAAGCCTCCCGAGTAGCTGGGACCACAGGTGTACACCACTATGCTTGGCTTTTTTTTTTTTTTTTAATGTATTTTTAGTAGAGACAAGATCTCACCATGTTGCCCAGGCTGGTCTTGAATGCCTGAGCTCAAGTGATCTGCCCACCTCGGCCTCCCAAAGTGCTGGGATCACAGGCGTCAGCCACTGCACTTGGCAGGAAATCTTGAATAATATAATTATTTTTAAATCTTTACCAATTTAGAATTAAGCTGAAATTTCATCATTAGCTTCTTTTTCAAATCTTTGGTTATCAATGAGAAAGATCATATCTATTGACTATCTGTATTTTCTTTTTTATAATTGTTTCCTGGTAGTCATTCCTCAGAGAAATTGGCTTTTACTTAGTGATATTTATTAATATTTCTCCCTGTAGATCTCATGCATTTCTTGTTAGGATTATCTCAGGCATTTCATTTTCATGCTACCAATGCTGTTGTCACTGCTTTTGGGAATTAATTTTTTTCCATAAGAATGCCTAACTGGTTATTGCTAATGCAGTAAAAAGCAATTATGTTTTTATATAGTTATCTGATCCCACCACCATAGTGTAATATATTTTTGAGAAATCTGAAGAAATTTAAATATAGTGCTTCAATGATCATTAAATGGTAATTTTTCTTTTAGTCTGGCATTTGACAGTAAAGCCAGCTCTACTAGGTTAAAATAACACAGCCTTAAAAATTTTTTTCCCTGGGAGCTAAGCTGTGAGGATGCAAAGGCATGAGAATGATATAATGGACTTGGGGGACTCTGGGGAAAGGGTGGGAGTGGAGTGAGGGATAAAAGACTACCCACTGGGTACAGTGTACACTGCTTGGGTACACTGCACAAAAACCTCAGAAATCACCACTAAAGAACATATCCGCATAACCAAAAACTGCATGTTCCCCAAAAACTATGGAAATTTTAAAAAGATTATTTTTTTCTCATTTTACAGTTTACATTACATCTAAATTCTACATCATAAATAAACACACTTTTTAAATTTAAATTTTTATGCAGCTCCAAATACCTAACCTAGTTTATATTTCTAATGAAAAATAACTTCACCATTGCTTTTTTATTTTTAAGGCAATGACTTCTGTCCTCAAACATTTTGGTTTTTATCTCAAGTGTGTTCAAAAGCAAAACATTGTGCATCAGTTTTTATGCTGTTAACTAACTGTTCCATCAGATTTCTCCTGCCTTGTGCTGGGGTATGTCTGTAGGACAGGGCAGAGACCAGCCCAAGGCTCCCAAGATACCCCTCAGGCCCCCAGGACACTCGGCCCTCGTGGGTGTGATACGGGCCCAGAATCTGCTCTTCAGCTCTTTGTGTTCCAGAATCTGATTATCTCCCCTCACCAGAGCCATGTAGCTTCTAGAGAATGATTTAGTAAAAGCAAATTTACAGTAAAATGAATTGAGAACCTGCAATATTGTTTTTAAATGTCATTTCATGTACTGTCAGGCCAACTTGAGTATTCTTACGGGTTGCACAGTGCCTTATTTTCCCAGGGGAAAACTCTATGTCAAAACCTATTACTATAAAAAGGCTCTTAGGGGATTCAGAACCACATTTAAAAGATTTAATAATATTTAGAGAAAATGTCATCAAGCTATGCTACCCTGATGTCTCCCCAAGTCCACCATAGAAAACACTGGCTATAATGGCAAAAGCACTTAAGTTTTTTCTTTTGCGGGGGATGGGGGTAGTTTTGAGACAAAGTCTCACTCTTTCTCCAAGGCTGGAGTGCAATGGCGCCATCTTGGCTCACTGTAACCACCTCCTGGGTTCAAATGATTCTCTGACCTCAGCCTTCCAAGTAGCTGGGATTACAGGCATGCACGAGCACACTCAGCTAATTTTTTGTATTTTTTTTTTTTAGTAGAGACAGGTTTTCACCATATTGGCTAGGCTGGTGTTGAACTCCTGACCTGAGGTGATCCACCTGCCTCAGTCTCCCAAAGTGCTAGGATTACAGGCATGAGTCACCACACCCAGGCTTTTTTTTGAGACAGAGTCTCACTCTGTTGCCCAGGCTGGAATGCAATGGCACAGTCTTGGCTCACTGCGCAACCTCTGCCTCCAGGGTTCAAGTGATTCTCCCACCTCAGCCCACCATCACACCTGGCTACCTTTTATAATTTTCAGTAGAGACAAAGATTCACCATGTTGGCCAGGCTGGTCTTGAACTCCTGGCCTCAAGCAATTCACCTGCCTTGGCTTCCCAAAGTGCTGAGATTACAGGTGTGAGCCATCATGCCCAGCCAGCATTTGGAATCAGATGAGTTTCTGTCACTTCACATCTGTGTGACCGTGGTCCAGTTGCTAGCTTTCAAGAGGCTAGATCAGTGCTGGAGAGCCACAACAATTCCTGGGCATCTAATCACAACTGGTCCACCCCATATGCCATCATTCTATTACGATAGCATTACCTCAGTCATGCTGTAGTTTATCTGAGATATACTTTAGTACTATGAATGAGGTTTGAGGAAACCCATTCTTTTTATTTATTTATTTTTTTTTTGAGATGGAGTTTCACCCTGTCATCCAGGCTGGAGTGCAATGGTGTGATCTCGGCTCACTCCAATCTCTGCCTCCCAGGTTCAAGCAATTCTCCTGCCTCAGGCTCCCAAGTAGCTAGGACTACAGGCAACTGCCACCACTCCTGCTAACTTTCATATTTTTAGTAGAGACAAGGTTTCCCCATGTTGGCCAGCCTGGTCTTGAAAGCCTGACCTCAGGTGATCCGCCCACCTTGGCCTCCCAAAGTACTAGGAGTGTAGGCCTGAGCCACTGCACCTACCGACGAAACAAAGTGCATTCTTTAGTCAACATTGTCTTTGCAATAATTCCGGAATGACAACTTTGGTTTAGATATTTAAAAGCTTCATTTGCATACAACAACACTGCCTAACCAGCTCTCGAACTTTGGGAATATACCCTATTTGTGGCCTATGTCTCCCCTGCTGTGTCCCCAAAGCATGGGGGCTCAACAAAGATCTCCCTTCAGTGCAGACCCTTCCCACTAATGTTCGTTGAGGTGTACTGAATAAAATTGAATTTACTGTCAGAAGAAGAGAAAAACATGTTAAAAAATTTTCTTAATTAGAGACAGTGTCTCACTCCATCTCCCACACTGGTGTGCAGTGGTGCAATCATAGCTCACTGTGACCTCACACTCCTGGGCTCAAGCGATCCTTCCTCCTCAGTCTCCCAAGTAGCTATGACTACAGGCATGCACTAGCTAATGTTTAAAACTTTCTTTGTAGAGACAGGGTCTTGCTATGTTGCCCAGGCTGTTCTCAAACTCCTGGCCTCAAGGGGTCTTCCTGCCTTGGCCTCCCAAAGTGCTGGGATTATAGCAGTGAGCCACCGTGCCCCACCAAAAAAACATGTTAAATAATTTACATTTGGTGAAAATAATCTGTTTCCATGTGGTGTAGTAGAAGTTAAAAGCATTTTGGAGGAGGAAGATTTGAGCAAGTTGTGACTCAACTCCTCACAAGCTGCTGACCTCAGGCCTCAGGACTATTGAGGAAACGAAGCAAAAAAAAAAAAAAAAAAAAGACCAGAAGTTCTCTGTGACACATGCCTCACGGTGAACATGCTGATGTTTATTATTTTGTCCGACCTCCCGCTTACAGCAAGAATCTCTTCTAAAGCATCACAGTAAAACTGAAGGGCCTACACCATACAAGAAACTATGTTAGTGTATGTAAGTGTCAGGGAGTCCACATTAACAGCATGACTCACAGTTACACCTCAGCCCCTCCTCTGCTCACCTTCTGAGGGGCTCTGCATGTCACAGGCTCAATACAAGCAAAGACTGCCTGCTTGGGAGGAGAGTGTGGGATGGCATCATGGAAACTTGTTCTTCCAAATCACAGTGGAGGTGAATCCCCAAGGAGAGCCTTCTGCAGAGACAGGGAAATCTAAAACACCAGGTGGAAGGAATCTCAGAAATCACAGATTCCTGTGTTTTTAAAACATTTTTTACTGTAACTCAGAGTTACAGTAATGACATGTTGGATGTCATTACCCAGTACACGCACACAAACACACACAATTGGAACAGTCTAACAAAACAATATTTACATTACTAAGCACAAGACAGCACATTCTTATCTGTTTTATTTCATTTTTTAAAAACTGCTGATAAAAAACTCTAAATTGATTCCACCACCTACTAATAGATTGTGCTTTGAGGTTTGAAGAACACTGATTCAGTCTAATTCTCCCATTTTACAAATGAAGAAACTGAGACTGGGAAAAATGAAATGATGGACATTTGACTGTTCCCTAACTAATCAGGTATCTACAGCAGTGACAGCAACAAGACCCCAGGCTTCCAGAGCCTCAGCATGGCCTTGCTTCAATAGCTCCTATACCAGCTCCTGTCCATGTGTAGAGAAGTCATATTTCTTATTTCTATTTTAAAGGAGAGGAGGTTAGATGAGCCTTCCTTCCTTCTCACCTGCCCTGAACTGCCCCCATTGCTATGGCTTAACATACTAGTGACCACAGAAAAGAGCACCCTATGGATAATGTGGGGGTCTTTTTCTCCACAAATCTTACACTGGGGGGGCGGAATTTTTCTTCCAATTAATTAGCCAGCCCCTGAGAAGGATCACCTGAAGCTTCGCCTCAGAAAATTAAGGTAAAAGTTCCTTTCCATAGGGAGAAATGGGAGAATCCTGCAGAGAACTGGTCTATGACTAACCCTGGTTGATCAAGGGCAGTTTGGGCCAATTGGGCAGCTATCTGGAAGTATCAGCCCCTATCCTGGAACTAGTTTTGATGGATTTCAGAGAAGCAAAGCAGCACTTATTTGCCCTCAGGCAAATGACTTCCTCTACCCTCTCATCCCAAGACCATCCCACCTCCTTCCTCACTCCCTTCTCCCTGGCTTAGATGAGGGGTAAAGGCTGTGTATTTTTCAACTGATAAACTCCTTATGATATTGGCACTATGTTACATACAGAATATATAGGAACCATCATTGCCTGCCCCTGGTTATTTAAAAGAATCAGGAAAACAAATACAAAAACAAAATTAAGAATATCTTTTTGTTGGCTGTGTTTCCACAGGCCATATTTTTGAACATGAGGTAGAAGGCTGTGGATACATAAAAGAGAAGAAAATGGTTAGACAGGCAAGTTGACTGCTAGCCATGAAAAGTGTATGATTGGGAGGATTTTTTTTTCTCTCTCTCAATAGAAAAAAATATATACTGTCATCTACAGCGTTTGATCTGTTTTTCCTTAGAATTTCACATCTCTCTCAGTTCCCCTTTCTCCTTCCCACCTGTCTTCCTACCTCTTCCCCACCTACCCTTCAACAATAAGACTTAAGACCAAGATAATTGAACTTGATATATGAAGTCTAGGACAGGAACCAAAACTCCTACATTGGCAGATTAGAACAGAGTTATCAGTTAATGCTGGTAAAGATACTGTGTCTTATCTCTCTCAGCTCTGACTCCAGCACAGTTCCTGCCTGGAACTTGAAAGGTGCTCCATGTAAGCGTATAGAATAAATAAGTGGCAAATATAATGTAAGAACAAGCTGAAGATCTAAAGAATATCAGCTCAGTCACTGCCAGAATCAGGAGACCAAGAAGTACGATGAGAAGAGAGTACTGAGCTAGACTCAGAATACATAGGTAGTCACAAGTCAGAATCAAGAATGGGTGGAAAACACGCCATTTCAACATGTTAGCCAGGGAGAAACACAAAATGGGTTTTTCCTATTATATGACGATTGTACTTATATGACAAATGACAGTCCATTGGCTTAGCATCAGTAAAGAATTAAGTTTTCAGAGAAGCAAACTCAAGATGAACCTATGGCTACTCCAAAAACATGCAAAATTAAACTATATTATTACAGATATAATATCTAGAACTGTGCTGCCCACTGTGATCACCACTAGCCATATGCAGCTATTTAAATTTAAAATAATTAAAGTAAAATTAGAAGTTCAGTTCTTTGTTCTCAGCCACACTTCAAATGCTTAATAACCACAGGTGGCCAGTGGTTATGTATCAGACAGCATAGAACATCTTCCTCATCACCAAAAGTTCTATTAGCGCTGGTGTAATGAGCAGTAACAGTGCCCCCTGCTCTGGTGTATTCAGTCAGCCCTGCATATCACTCTAAATGAAGCAGAGACAAAAAAAAAAAAAAAGAAGGAAAAGAAAAAAAAAATCAGAAGAGGGTAACCACAAAGCTAAAATACATCATTTGTGAAATAGTTCAAAAGACTAGAGATATTAACCCTGGAGTAGAGGAAAACTCAGTAGGGAAGTGAAGATTATCTTCAAATATTGGAGGACTGGCATGTGGATAAGGAAATAGTATTGTTACAAGTGACGTAAGGGATAGAATTAAACCCATGGATCAGAGTTAGAAGGAAAAAGATTTCTATCTCAGGAGAAGGAAGAACTCCTTCTCCATCAGAGCTGCCCAGAGTCAGGGTAGACTGCCTCATAAAGGAATGACCCGTCTTTATGAAAATCTCAGGAAAGGCTGAGCATAGGCCTGACAAACACGTATGACAAAACAGACACAGACAGGGTGCAGAGGTTCATGACTATAACCCCAGTGTTTTGGGAGGCTGGAACAGGAGGATAACTTGAGCCCAGGAGTTCGAGGCTGCAGAGAGCTATGATTGTGTCACTGCACTCCAGCCTGGGCAAAGGAGCAAAACCCTGTCTCAATAAAATAAAATAAAACAAAAATAAAATATAATGAAATAAAATAAAAAGAAACAAAAAACAACTTGCAGAAAGAAGGAAATTATTTATGAAATAGGTCAGGTAGGAGGGGAGACTTCAAACATGAATGGGTAGACTCATCTTTGAAACTCTTTCAAATTCTGAGAACTTCTGACTCCTCTGACTGAGATTCAACCACTGGCTGAGAAAGTCTGGAAGGTGAAGTAGGCAAAGGGTCTGGACTCTTGAACAAGATTAGGTGGAAACTCAAGAATTTAACAGATGAGAGAGCTCCAGAGAAAAAGAGGAGAAGAAAACAGTGATCAACTAAATGGAGTTCAGTGGAGCAGAGGGACAGAAAAGGAGGGACAAGAGGAGGGGACATCTTGAGAAAAAGACTACAAGACTTGGAGTGTGAAGGAAGAATGGAACGTGTGTGGGAGGTTTGTGACACAAGGCACAAATAGAAGCTTTGATTTTGACTCTTCCCTGACTCAGACAGCTCTTCATGAGACAGTTTCTTAAATAGGAGTATAAAAAATATGATGGGATATGTAGCCAGAGAGCCTGATAAAGGGAGACAAAAACAGATGAATAAAATAAACACAACACATTACAAAGCTTTTGAAATACCAAACTGGAAAATATTTGAACACTGCCACCCACAGAGACAAAAGGATTTCATCTTCTACTGCCCACTCACCTTCCACACCTTCAATAGTCTAATAAAAAATAATAGATTAGAAATTTTTTTAAGATTTTTTTTTTTAACAGACAAGGTCTCACTATGTTGCCCAGGTTGGCTGCCAGGCTGGTCTCCAACACACCCGTGCTCAAGCGATCCTCCTGCCAAGGCCTCCCAAAGTGCTGGGATTACAGGTGCCAGCCACTGCGGCCACCATATTGGGAACTATTTTGAAATGAGGATTCTATTAGCTTCCTGTTACTGCTGTAACAAATCCCCACAATGTACAGGCTTAAAATAGCACAAATTGATTCTCTTACAGATTTGAAAATCACCAGTCTGAAATCAATCTTATTGGGCTAAAATTAAGATGTTAGCAGGCCTGGTTCCTTCTGGAGGCTCCAAAGGAGAATCTGTTCCTTGTCTCTTCCAATTTCTATTTATCATATAATGAAATATATTTAATGGCAGGGCGCAGTGGCTTATGCCTATAATTCCAGCACTTTGTGAGGCCAAGGTGAGCAGATCGCCTAAGATCAGGAGTTCGAGACCAGCCTGGCCAACATAGTGAAACCCCGTCGCTACTAAAAAAAATTAGCTGGGTGTGGTGGCAGCCACCTGTAATCCCAGCTACCCGGAAGGCTGAGGCAGGAGAATCGCTTGAACCCAGGAGGCAGTGAGTTGAACCCTGGAGGTTGCAGTGAGTTGAGATCTTGCCATTGCACTCCAGCCTGGGCAATAAGAGCAAAACGCCATCTCAAAACAAAACAAAACAAAAAACAGAAAGAAATATATTTAATTATTTTAATAAAAAAATAGATCCTGGCCAGGCATACTGGCTCATGCCTGTAATTCCAGAACTTCGGGAGGCCAAGGTGGGTGGATCAGTTGAGGCCAGGAGTTCAAAACCAGCCTAGCCAACATGGCGAAACTCTGTCTCTACTAAAAATACAAAAATTAGTCAGGCATGGGGGCACGTACCTGTAATCTCAGCTACTCAGAAGGCTGAGGCAGGAGAATTTCTTGAACTCCGGAGACAGAGGTCATAGTGAGCCAAGATCATGCCACTGTACTCAGCCTGGGTGATACAGTGAGACTCTGTCTGAAAAAATAAATAAATAAAAATTTAAAAGAAAGAAAAACAGGTCCTTACCACTTATGACAAGTTTACCCTCAAAGTAATCTCTCTGCTGGGAAACCTAGATATACTGCTCATTTTCTACAATAGTAGTGCATGTCTACACCACTTGATAGCTTTAAGCACTAATTGTAGTCATAAAGCATTTGTGAGATTTTAAGATTAAATTTTGACTCCTTTCCAACTCATTCTGAAACGTGGGGAGGACTGTTAAATCTTTCTGCACTGTGGTTTCTGGCCACATTTAAGTCTGGGCTTTCTTCCCTGACCTGGCACAAATTAAGAGAGATATGGGCTTTTATAGTCAAACAATCTTTGAAAACTTTCTATTTATCATACACACACACACACACACACACACACACACACACGCACACATATATGCATATATATACACCCAGTAATGGTCACTTTTTATGATACAAGAATTTGAGGGAGCTAATTTGACACAATTATTGTCAGTCTCTTGAAACTAGTAAGTCTCAAAAGTAGACAAGGTAATGATACTGATCATCATTGTAGCTTCCTGAAGGTCAACAGGAGAAAGAAGCTCACTTAAGCGCTAGCATAAGGTTATAATTTAACTAGTAGTTCTCTTTTGTGATGACGACATTCCTACACAGAAAAGGAAATATTTGTTCAACAGTTTCATCTGCTTCATTTCTTACTGTGGATTTGAAGGGATTTACGGTTGAAAGGCAATTGTGCATTTTTCTAACTCCAGCTCCTTTTTTAAACTTTAGGATGAAGCCCACTTCATAGAGTTTGTTGAAGGAGGTGGTCTGATGATATGGTTGTAGTCCTTTGCTCAACCATAGAGAGATCAAGTCACCACAGTCACATGGCTATGCAAAAAGCAGGGTTTAGAACATGAAGTTCCTAGTCTCAGAAATAATCAAGGAACCCTGTTTAGTGCTGAACTGAATCACACAGGTCCCTTTTTAGTTTTCACCCAGACTGTCTCCAGTTCTCACATATCACAGCTTGTTTAGTGCCTGTGTTGTTTCATGCCTATCACTTATTGCTCCTTATTCATTCATTCAACAGCCATTTTTCAGCACCTGTTCTATGCCAGCCGTCATGTTAAATGTTGGAAGAATAACCAACACATTGTAGTGTTGTGTCATTTACAACACTTTCACAAACACCATATCATTTGGTAATGTAATGTGAACTATTCAAAGTCAAGAACCAAGACCCATTTATCCTTGCATCATTTGGGACTTAGTTTGGTGCCTGCTCAGTGCTCATTTGGTGAATGAATAAATAAATGGAGGAGAGAATGAATGAATGAGTTAATACAGAAAGCCTCATATCCCTGGTCTATGCTATTAGTTTTCATAGGATGGTCAAATATTTACTTTTCTCCGTAACTCTTTTTTTATCCTGGAAATGCTTTGTGCTTCCTACTCATTTCTTTCTCCCCTATAGAGCAACTCCTCCTAATGATGCCCAGTGGCAACACCCCAGCTCCAAACAAGTCCCTAGACCTGCTGCTGCCTCTGCTCTGTTGCTGAGACTGTTCTGGCAGCTAATGATCTCTGGGTGAGGGGTCACACTGTGTCTGCCTCAGCCACATTCTGGCCTCTTTTTGAAACCAACCAACACTTTATGATGGACCATGATAAAAATTGTATCACTCCTATTGCTACTATTGCAGAATAATTTTAATTGGGATTTTTTAAAAGCTGTGTAACGAGGCTTCCCTTATTAACTTAGAAATCAAGAAAGCAACAAGCCAAGAAACCTAGAAAACAGTGGCGGAAACCATAAGCCAAGCTGATGCACATTTCGTGCTCAGAATGAGATCAACAGGCAGAATCAGAGGATGGATGGTATCCAGAGATTGCTAAAAATATTTCAAGCAGTATTCTACTAGCTTTGCAAACAGAATGCTCTTTTTCTCTTTTCCCTTTTATTAAAAACATAATCAGGCCAGGCATGGTGGCTCATGCCTGTAATCCCAGTACTTTGAGAGGTCAAGGCAGGCAGATCACTTGAGTCCAGAAGTTGAAGACCAGCCTGGGCAACGTGGTGAAACACTGTCTCTGCTAAAAATACAAAAAATCAACTGGGTGTGGTGGCGCATGCCTGTAATCTCAGCTACTTGGGTGGCTGAGGCATGAGAATCATTTAAACCTGGGTGGCAGAGGTTGAGGTGAGCAGAGCTCACGCCATTGCACTCCAATGTGGACAACAGAGTGAGACTCTGTCTCAAACAAACAAACAAATAAATAAGCACCTTCCAGACCACCATAAATTTTTTATTATTATTACACTTTAAGTTCTGGGATACATGTGCAGAATGTGCAGGTTTGTTACACAGGTATACACATGCCATGATGGTTTGCTGTGCCCATCAACCCGTCATCTACATTAGGTATTTCTCCTAATGCTATCCCTCCCCTAGATCCCCAACCACCAACAGGTCCCTGGGTGTGATGCTCCCTTCCCTGCATCCATGTGTTCTCATTGTTCAACTCCCACTTATGAGTGAGAACATGTGGTGGTTGGTTTCCTGTTCCTGTGTTAGTTTGCTAAGAATGATGGTTTCCAGCTTCATTCATATCCCTGCAAAGGACATGAACTCATCCTTTTTTATGACTGCATAGTATTCAATGGTGTATATGTACCGCATTTTCTTCTTTATCCAGTCTATCATTGATAGGCATTTGGGCTGGTTCCAAGTCTTTGCTATTGTGAATAGTGCTGCAAGAAATATATGTGTGCATGTGTCTTTACAGCAGAGTGCTTTATAATCTTTTGAGTATATATCCAGTAATGGGATTGCTGGGTCAAATGACATTTCTGGTTCTAGATCCTTGAGGAATTGCCACACTGTCTTCCACAATGGTTGAACTAATTTACACTCCCACCAACAGTGTAAAAGTGTTCCTATTTCTCCACATCCTCTCCAGCATCTGTTGTTTCCCGACTTTTTAATAATCACCATTCTAACTAGCATGAGATGATATCTCATCATGGTTTTGATTTGCACTTTTCTAATGACCAGTGATGATGAGTCTTTTTTCATATGCTTGTTGGCTGCATAAATGTCTTCCTTTGAGAAATTTCTGTTCATATCCTTCACCCATTTTTGATGGGGTTATTTTTTCTTTGTAAATTTAAGTTCCTTGATTCTGGATATTAGCCCTTTGTCAGTTGACTAGATTGCAAAAATGTTCTCCCATTCTCTAGACTGCTGCCTGTTCACTCTGATGATAGTCTCTTTTGCTGTGCAGAAGCTCCTTAGTTTAATTAGATCCCATTTGTCAATTTTGGGTTTTGTTGCCATTGCTTTTGGTGTTTTAGTCATGAAATCTTTGCCCATGCCTATGTCCTGAATAGTATTGCCTAGGTTTTCTTCCAGGGTTTTTATGGTTTTAGATTTTACATTTAAATCTTTAATCCATCTTAAGTTAATTTTTGTCTAAGGTGTAAGAAAGGGGTCCTGTTTCAGTATTCTACATATGGCTAGCCAGTTTTCCCAACACTATTTATTAAATAGGGAATCTTTTTCCCATTGCTTGTTTTTGTCAGGTTTGTCAAAGATCAGATGGTTGTAGATGTATGGCATTATTTCTGAGGCCTCTGTTCTGCTCCATTGGTCTATGTATCATTTGGTACCAGTATCATGCTGTTTTGATTACTGTAGCCTTGTAGTATAGTTTGAAGTCAGGTAGTGTGATGCTTCCAGCTTTGTTCTTTTTGCTTAGGATTGTCTTGGCTATATGGGCTCTTTTGTGGTTCCATATGAAATTTAAAGTAGGTTTTTCTAATTCTGTGAAGAAAGTCAGTGGTAACTTGATAGAGATAGCATTGAATCTATAAATTATTTTGGGCAGTATGGCCATTTTCATGATATTGATTCTTCCTATCCATAAGCATGGAATGTTTTTTCATTTGTTTGTGTCCTCTCTTATTTCCTTGAGCAGTAGTTTGTAGTTCTCCTTGAAGAGGTCCTTCACATCCCTTCTAAGTTGTACTTCTAGATATTTTATTCTCTTTGTAGCAATTGTGAATGGGAGTTCACTCATGATTTGGCTCTCTATTATTGATGTATAGGAATGCTTGTGTTTTTTGCACATTGATTTTGTATCCTGAGACTTTGCTTAAGTTGCTTATCAAATTAAGGATTTTTGGGCTTAAACGATGGGGTTTTCTAAATATACAATCATGTCATCTGCAAACAGACAATTTGACTTTCTCTCTTCCTAATTGAATACCCTTTATTTCTTTCTCTTGCCTGATTGCCTTGGCCAGAACTTCCAACACTACATTGGATAGGAGTGGTGAGAGAAGACATCCTTGTCCTGTGCCAGTTTTCAAAGAGAATGCTTCTAGCTTTTGCCCATTCAGTATGATATTGGCTAACTACCATCAGAGAATACTATAAACACCTCTATGCAAATGACCTAAAAAAACTAGAAGAAATGGATAAATTCCTGGACACATACACACTCCCAAGACTAAACTAGGAAGAAGTTGAATCCCCAAATAGACCAATAGCAAGTTCTGAAATTGAGGCAGTAATTAATAGCCTACCAACCAAAAAAAGTCCACGACCAGATGGATTCACAGCCAAATTCCACCAGAGTACAAAGAGGAGCTGGTACCATTCTTTCTGAAACTATTCCAAACAATAGAAAAAGAGAGAATCCTCCCTAATTCATTGTATGAGGCCAGCATCATCCAGATTCCAAAACCTGGCAGAGACACAACAAAAAAATAATATTTCAGGCCAGTATCCCTGATGAACATCAATGTGAAAATCCTCAACAAAATACTGGCAAACCAAATCCAGCAGCACATTAAAAAGCTTATCTACCACAATCAGGTCTGCTTCAACCCGGATATACAAGGTTGGTTCAACGTACTCAAATCAACAAACATAATCCATCACATAAACAGAAGAACCAATGACAAAAAACACATGATTATCTCAATAGATGCAGAATAGGCCTTTGATAAAATTCAACACCCCTTTATGCTAAAAACTCTCAATAAACTAGGTATTGATGGAATATCTCAAAATAATAAGAGCTATTTATACCACTATCTTTTATTGATCCAGTCAAATATAGAAACACCTGAGAATAGGCAAATTCATCTATACATGAAATGCTGAAAACAATGAACAGTGTTCTATGTAAAAGAAACGCTAATGACAATCTTAAGATTTTTCTACCAGGGTCTAGCTAATATTTAATGACTAATAAGTCTAAACAAAAGCATATCAGGTGCCTATAGGTAAACTCTGCTTGAATTTAGATAAAGCCAAAGATGTACATCATTTCCCAGTTGGATTTTCAGCAGTATTGGAACAGTGGGACTTAGAGAATCCTATTCAGAAACAACTTTATTTGAGACAGGGTCTCTATCATACAGACTGGAGTGCAGTGTCTCAATCACTGCTCACTGCAGCCTTGACCTCCTGAGCTCAAGTGGTTCTCCCACCTCAGCCTCCTCTCTTTGCCTGCTGCAGCTCCAGCTGCCCCAGCTACTAGTAGAACAGAGACAAATATCTGGGGCCTGCAGTCCTTACACAGGCCTATTGCTGGATGATTGACTCCAGAGAAGACTTCACAGAAGAGTGCCTGGCCAAGCTGCAGAACCTGTTGTCTGTACCACTGTCACATCATCATGAACTGCACAAGGACTTGTCCCAAGGGTCTGAATCCAGGGAAAGCTATTATGGAAATCTGTAAGGTAACTTATAAGGAGAAGAAAGCTTCAGCTGAACTGTTTCCATGCTAAACATGACTTGTAACCAGCTCAAAGCTGAACATAATTTATAGCTAATTTGAGTTCTTTTAAAGATCTTGGTTTTCCATGAATACAGAATGTATAATAAAAAGTTTAATAAATAAATAAATGTTATTCTGCTTCATTAACAACAACAAAAAAATACTAACCTTCAAATCAACTCTGTGCAGGAAGCTTTGACCTGGACAAGTAGGCCATACTCTTCAGGTGGCAGGCACCATTGTCCTCTTCCTTCTCCCCTATAAGCCATGGCTCTTTGGAGTTGAGTTCCAGAATCGTATAAGAAGATGATTGTCAAAGTTTGCATCCAGCAAAGGGTTAAGAAAATGGTTGCTAGGAGTTGTAATAAGGAATAGGAATGTAGAGCAAAAAAAAAAAAAAAAAAAAAATGCCAGAGATTGGGGAAAAGGATCAACAATAAAAGACAAAAATCTAAGTCAAGTGCAACAGATTTATCTCATTTACAGGCCAGGGCCTACAGGGCTACAAGAAGGGCCCACGCAAAGAACTGGAGAAAACACAGTGAGGGGGCACTGAGTAGAAGAGGTTCACTGAGGCACGAGGGAAATGGGAGCATGGGCCCACCACAGGAAACAGGGCTGCCATGATCAAGGTATGAAGCAGACTCCATCCACCTGCCTGACATGCAAGGACAAGGCTTTCCATGCCTCCACACCACCTGGTGCCAGTGACTTGGGCACCCAGGCACAAGAGGGCTTGAGAAGAATTAGTCCCTTCCCTGATAGGGGATGGCTGCAGGGAACCTGGCATCTCCACCTGCAGGTTTAAATGCAGCCAAATACTTACACCCAAATCCCACTGATTTGTGAGACTAAACCTACTGATTTGCCAGTCTCTCCTTGGAAGGGGTGGCATTCACAGGAACAGCTTTGATGGCACTTTGAGGTAAAGGCTAATAATACTTGATTCATCCATTGATCTTTTACTGAAAATATAATATTATGTATAAGTGAAATACAAAGTCAGCCCCAGAGTGTCTGCAAGATTGTATCTGAGGTTTGCATTAAGTTTGCTACCCCCAGGCAAAGGGAGGACCTAGAATTTTCAAGCAGGGCTGAAGCAATCACTTTGCTGGTATGTGCCAGCCAAGTGACTAACTCGCAAACATGTTTAATATGAAACAGCATTAGGAGACTGGATTTAGCCTCAGGGAGATCAGCTGCTAAACAGCTCAGATTATAGCTGCAATCCCTCAAATGTGGCCACTTACAGTGTCTCTCCATGTCTTCAGAGGCACACAGCTCTGTGTACAGGAAAGGGACTGCCCTTGACGTTAAAAGATCAGAGTTCTTGTTCCCATTCTGTAGCAGTTTGTCATGTGACTTGGATCAGCCTTGTCTGAAAAATGAGGCTGAAGCTTTGTCCATTAAATGGGGCAACCTCTTCCCTGTCTACCCTCTGTGGTAGCTTTGAGGATTGAGTGAGATATGAGAATTAAATGTGATGATGAAAATGGTAGAGCGCTATGTACCAAGCGTTAGATTACACACAAGTATCATAAATCTCTTTCTACACTTTCACTGGTACTAGAGGGAATTTCTTTAAATGGCAGGAATGAGGAAATCAAAATAATAAGATTTTTGGTTCATACTTTAATATCAACACCATCGAAAGCACCAATTTAGCTGTTTATTGTGGACTTTTGTCATCCCAGGCAGTAAGTTGGAATATTTTCAAAGAGAAGATTAGAGCTCCCTCTTCAGTGTTATCTAGGGCTATCAATTAGACCATCCCTGATATTTTCCAATAAGTGCTTTAAAGAGATCCCTGTTTGAGAAATGTATGCAAATACTTCTCACGTCTGCAATTATACAGGCAAGAAAATAAGCAAAAGGATCTTTTGTCTTTCTTTCTTCCCCTTTTCTTCTTTTTGTTTCTACCCATGTGTATATCTCACAGAGGATCTAGGGTGCAGTGGGTGATCTGGGTGAGGTGAAGAAGGCATTTGCTTCAAGTGCAAATTTAGTGGAGCACCCAAAAACTCAAAAGTCAAGATATGTAATGTTTTAATGCAATATTTTTAAATCAATGCAAAGAACCATAATGAACAACATATCAAAATTGTAAATAAGGAACAGTTACAATGCCATGCTGAGACACTTTGAAGATTGAGGCAAAAAGAAAAATCAGTAATACTGGTCCTGTCTTTATTTAAAATTTTGCTATTTTGTTCATCATGGATTTTTTCATTCATGTTTATGTATCACATAGTAGCAATATTTTTCTTTCTTAGGGGCATTTAAAATTACAGTCTGCCTTAATATCAGTGTCATTTTTGATTTGGTTAAATGCTTTCTAGGCGGTATTTGAAACAAGCAAAACTCCTGGCAATCAAAACCCAGCTTGACTTTATCTCCTACAGTTTTCTTTAAACATTTATTCAGTGAAAGTGGCCTTCCCTACTCCTGAATGAAAACTGGGCGTCCCATGGCTTTTCTGTTCACTCTTAAATAATGGAAAAGCTTCACAGCCACTTTAAATCACAAACACAGTCTCAGTCTAGCGGTTAAGGCTCACGCCTGTAATCCCGGTATTTTGGGAGGCCGAGGCGGGCAGATCACAAGGTCATGGTGAAACCCGTCTCTACCAAAAATACAAAAACTAGCAGGGCGTGGTGGCACGTGTCTGTAATCCCAACTACTCGGGAGGCTGAGGCAGGAGAATCGCTTGAACCCAGGAGGCGGAGGTTGCAGTGAGCCAAGATCATGCCACTGCACTCCAGCGTGGGCGACAAGAGCAAGACTCCGTCTCAAAAAAAAAAAAAAAGAAAAAAGAAAATGTACAATCTGCTGAAATCATTGAAACTCACAACTTCACTTAGTAGTAAATCTCCCTTCTACCAGCTGAGCCTGGAAACCTGCAGTAGGATGGGAAGATCGGGCCTTCTGCTCTCTACCCTCCACCGCTCTCACCTCTCTCCCACTCAATATCTGACATTTTGTTCTCCCCTAAAATAGCAAGAGTTTGGTTGGGAGAAAGAGGAAGGGAATAGACCAGTTCTTACCTCACTTGATGGCTTCATAGTCTCTGGGCAAGGAAGATGGTTAACAGGAATCCTTTCTTTCTGGACATTTTCATTAGGTCATCAGAACTTCCCGATGGGACCCGCTCTTCTCATGTAATGTTTATCCATCTGGGTGGTGGGTATGTAGATGTTTATTATGTAATTAGCTGTATTTTTCTGATGCTTTTGATATTTTTAATTTTCTTAATTAAAAACATAAGAACTGAGAGGAAATAAGGAGAAAGAATTCTAACTCTACATGAAAACAACCTTTGCTGAATAGAAATTTGCTTTATCAATCTGTGTGTGTCTCTGTGTGTGTGTGTGTGTATGTGTGTGTGTGTGTATGTATGTATTACCAATCATTTCTCCTCTCCTGGCCTTCATTTTTATCACCTACGTAGGTCTATAAACATAAAAGTTTGTCTAGATTAAGATTAACTCCCTTGCCCTGTCACATGCTAGTTTATTTCTCACTCCTTCTGAATATGCAGAGCAATACTCCACTGGTTTCTAATTTCTTCAAGAATAAATGGCCCTGGCCAGAATCCAGTCCACTCCCAGTCTCCTGGGACCTCATCAAGAGAACTGGAACATCTCTGCCTTCAACCTCAAAGGCAGAAATCAGCAAGAGTTCCACAGCAAGAAATGCACTATGAAAACAGCAGTGTCATCAAAGGCAGAAAACACATCTTTTTCTCACCACTGAGAGTTCCACCGTACTGCCTGTCTCTAGGCATTAGAAAGGAAGACAGAGAAGATGTTGCAGAGGCTAAATAGTTGCTACCATCTTAATAAAACAATTGCCTTTATTGTTTAGCTTCACAATACCAACAATATATTACTAATATATTTGAATGCTGCTTCTCCATAGCAAAGTCTTCGATATTCTGATTTACCAGTAATATTTAAATGCATGGTTGTATTTTGCCTTATAGGATCTATGGAAGCTGGAACTGGAAAACAATTTCAATTCTTACACATTCCAAAGGCCCTGCCCAGATTTAGGATGATTCAGGAAATCTACAGCAAAACACATTTCCAACATGACAAGTTTGAGGATCATAAGGAGGAGAGAACTAGCTATGGGTAGGTTATGTAGACAAATCAACAAAACACAGAGAGAAACCAAGATGGGGTCCAAGCCCTCTGTGCCTAGGACTGATTTTTATGGCTGGGAGTTACTCGCAGCAGCAGACTGGGCCCGGGAATGCAGAGCATTAAGTGTGGGAAGGAAAAGAAGCATGGAGGGAGGGCAGAATGCCCAGCGTCAGTCCAGGAGTCGGGTCTGCACCCATCCATATCCCTCGCTTGCCTCGACCTCCTTCTAAAGCCTGCTGCTCTGGGATGGCAGGGGGGCGGTGGGGGGGGGGTCCTACAAAAGAGGAGAAAATGGTGGTAGATGAGGCTAATCAAAAAGTAAAATGTGAAAAGTGTGCAAGATCTCACAGAACAGAAATAAGATTTTAGGAAGCCATGAACTCCGGTGGAAAAAAGAAAAACCTTGCATTTTTATTTTCACTAATCTGTAAGTGAAAATCTAGTATTTCCTTTTTTCAATGAATGGAGGCAATAAATCATTGCAGTATTAGTAATAGTCATGACTGTCGCCAAAAGAATTCACAGATATTTTCAATTAACTTTATGATGTTGTAAATATCTTGAAATAACGTTTTTGTTCATCATTACTCTAAAATTATAATACTAAGTAAATCTGTGACTAGATGTTGATATTTAATCTGTTAATTAAAATTTTTAGACAGTGGTGTGTCACATAACTATCAGTCAACAACAAACCACATATACCAGGATGGTCCCATAAGAGTATAATGGAGCTGAAAAAATTTCACCTAGTAACATTGTATTAATAGCTGTCACAATTTTGTAGCACGACCCTGTGTTACTCATGTGTTTGTGGTGACGCTGGTGTAAATAAACCTACTGTGCTGCCAGTCCTATAAAAGTCTACACACAATTATGTAAAGTACATAACATTTGATGATAATAAACATTATATTACTGTTTTATGTATTTACTATACTTTTTATCATTTCAGAGTGTACTCCCTCTATTTACTTAAAAAAAAAAAAAAAGAAAGAGTTAACTGTAAAACAGCCTCAGGAAGTTCTGTCAAGAGGTATTCCAGAAGAAGGTAATGTTATCAAAGGAGGTGACAGCTTCGTAAGTGTTAGCGCCTCTGAAGACCTTTCAGTAGCACAAGATGTGGAGGTGAAAAACAGTGATATTGATGACCCTGACCCTGTGTAGGCCTAGGCTAAATGTGTGTGTGTGTGTCTTCATTTTTTTTAAAAAATGTCTAGAAAGTAAAAAAAAATCAAAAAAAGTTTTAGTTTAAAAAGTTTATAGAATAAGAATATAAAGAAAGAAAATATTTTTGAAGTTGTACAATGTGTTTCGGGTGAGGGAGATTGTTTTGTTTTTGTTTGTATTTTGGCCTCCTTATGTTTGCCCAAGCTGGTCTTGAACTCCTGGTCTCAAATGATCCTCCCACCTCAGCCTCAAATGATCCTCCCACTTCAGCCTCCTGAGTAATTGGCATTACCCCACACCACTGCACACAGTTTGTGTTTGTGTTTTAAGGTAAATGCTATTACAAAAGAGCCAAAAAGTTTTTAAAAATTATAAAGTTTATAAAATTTAAAAGTTACACTAAGCTAAGGTTATCAAAGAAAGAACAATTTATTATGTAAATTTAGTTATACTAAATGTACAGTGTTTATAAAGTGTATAGTAATGTACAGTGATGTCCTAGACCTTCACATTCACTCTCCATTCACTCACTGACTCACCCAGAGAAACTTCCCATCCTGAAAGTTCCATTCATGGCAAGTGCCCTATACAGATGTATCATTTATACCATCTTTTTTTTTTTTTGCTTTTACTGTTATTTTTAATTGACACATAATAATTCTACATATTTTTGAGGTACAGTGTGATATTTAGATACATGTATACAATGTATAATGATCAAATCAGGGTAAATAGCATATACTTCACCTCAAAAGTTTATCATTTATCAGGTTTGGAAACATTCAAAATCCACTCTACTAGCTATTTGAAAATACACAATAAATTTTTCTTAACTATAGTAACCCTATAGTGCTATAGAACTCTGGACCTTATTCTTTCTATCTAGCTGTACTTTTGTGTCTATTAATCAACCTTTGGGTATTCTCTCACCCCCTTACCCTTTCCCTAAATAGAATAGCAACTACTATTCTACTCTCTACTTCTTTGAGGTCAAGTTTTTTAGCTACCACATATTGCTATTTATCTTTCTGCACCTGGTTTATTTTATTTAACATAATATCCTACAAGTTCATCCATGTTGTCATGAATGGCAGAATTTTATTCTTTTTCATATCAAAATAGTATTATATTTTGTGTATATACCAAATTTTTTTATCCACTCATCTGTTGATTGACAGGTTGATTTCCTATCTTGGCTATTGTGAATAATGCTGCAGTAAATATGGAAGTGCAGATATCTCTTCAACATACTGATTTCCTTTCCTTTGAATATATACCCAGGAGTGGGATCACTGGGTGATGTGATAATTTGATTTTTTATTTTTTGAGGAAACTCCATATTGGTTTTCATAACAGCTGTACTACTTTACATTCCCACCAAGAGTGTATAAGAGTTTCCTTTTCTTTATATCCTTGCCAGCATTTGTTATTTTTTGTCTTTTTGATAATAGCCGTTCTATCTGGGGTGAGATATGTCTTGTGGTTTTGATTTGCATTTCCCTGATGATTAGTAATGTTATGCATTTTTTATATACCTGTTGACCATTTGTATCTCTTCTTTTGAAAATGACCATTCAAATCTTTTGCCCATTTTTAAATTGGATTATTTCATTTTTGCTGTTAAGTTTTTTGTATATTCTGGATAATAATCCCTTGTCAGATGAGTAAATTGAAAATTTTCTACTATTCTATAGGTGGTCTCCTCACTTTGTTGATGGTTTCCTTGGTTGTGCAGAAGCTTTTCAGATTGATACCATTTGTCTAGTTTTTCTTTTGCTACCTGTGCTTCTGAGGTCTTCTCCGTAAAATCTTTGCTCAGACCAGTGTTCTGAAGCATTTCCCTGTTTTTTTTTTCTAGCAGTTTCACAGTTCCAGGTCTTACATTTAAACCTTTAATTAATTTTAATTGATTTTTTTTTTTTTTTTTTGCATTTGAGAGACTTAGGGCTGTAGTTTCATGTTTCTGCATATGGACATCCAATTTTCTCGGCACCATTTATTGAAGAGACAATCCCTTCCTCAATGAATGTTCTTGGTGGCTTTTTTGAAAATCAGTTGGTCATAAATGTGTGGATTTATATCTGGGTTCTCTATTCTGCTCCATTAGACTACGGTCTGTTTTTACAGCAGTACCGTGTTATTTTTGTTACAATTGCTTTGTAGTATACTTTCAAGTCCAATAGTATAATGCCTCCAGCTTTGTTCTTTTTGCTCAAGATTGCTTTGGCCATTCAGGGTCTTTTGCTGTTTCATAAAAATTTTAGGATTTTTTTTTTCTATTTCTGTGAAGAATGTCATTGGTATTTTGATAGAGATTGCATTGAATCTGTAGATTGCTTTGGGTAGTGTGACCATTTTCACAATTTTAATTATTCCAATTCATGGACATCAGATGTCTTTCCATTTTGTTGTGTTCTCTTCAATTCTTTTGTCAGTGTTTATAGTTTCCCCTGAAGGGATAATTTACCTCTTTGGTTAAATTGATTCTTAGGTATTTTATATTATTCATTGCTATTATAAATGGGATTGCCTTCTTGATTTCTTCTTCCTCTAGTTTGTTATTGGTATATAGAAATGCTACTGATTTTTGTATGTTGATTTTGTATCCTGCAACTTTACTGAATTTGTTTATCACTTTTAAGAGTTTTTTTGGTGTAGCTGTTAGGGTTTTCTATATATAAGATTATGTCATCTGCAAACAGGAATCATTTGACTTCCTCCTTTACGATTTGGATGCCCTTTCTTTCTCTTGCCTAATTACTCTGGCTAGGGCTTCCAGTACTATGTTGCATAAAAGTGGGGAAAGTGTGTATCCTTATCTTGTTCCATATCTTGAAGGAAAGACTTTCATTCAATTTTCCCTGTTGCGTATGATGTTGGCTGTGGATTTGTCATATATGGCCCTGTTATGTTGAGGTGTGTTTCTTCTACATCTAACTTTTCGAGAGTTATTATTATGAAGGGACATTGAATTTTCTCAAATGCTTTTTCTGCATCTATTGAGAGATTATCATATGGTGATCATCTGTTTATGTGATGTATCACATTCTTTATTCTGTTTATATGATATATTGTATTTATTGATTTGCATATGTGGAAACATCTTGCATCCCTGAGATCAATTCCACTTGATTATGGTGAATGATCTTTTTCTTGTGCTGTAGGATTCAGTTTGCCAGTATTCTGCTAAGGAATTTTGCATCTATATTGATCAGGAATACTGACCTGCAGTTTTCTTTTTTTTTTGTATTGTCATTGGGTTTTGGTATCAGGATAATGCTGGCCTTGTAGAATGAGTTTGGAACTGTTCCTTCCTCTTCAATTTTCTGGAAGAGTTTGGAAATCATTGGTATTCATGTTTAAATGTCTGTTAGAATTCTGAAGTTAAGTCATTGGGACTTCGGGGTTTTTTGTTTGTTTGTTTTGTTTTGTTTTTGATGGGAGACGTTTTATTACAGATTCCATTTTATTACTTATAATTGTTATGTTCAGGTTCTCTATTTTTTTCTTGATTCAATCCTGGTAGATTGTATGCGTCCAGGAGTTTATTTCCGCTAGACATTCTAATTTGTTGCCATACAGTTGTTAATAATAGTCTCTAATGATTCTTTTGCTGTGGCATCAGTTGTAATGTCTCCTTCTTCATTTCTGATTTTATTTGTGTCTTTTCTTTTTATCTTGGTTAGTCTGGCTAATGGCTTGTAGATTTCATTTATCGTTTCAAAAAAACCCAACATTTTGTTTCATTGATCATTTGTAATTTTTTAGTCTCAATTTCACTTATTTCTTGTTTGATCTTTATTATTTCTTCTACTAATTTTGGATTTTCTTTATTGTTGCTGTTCTTGTTCCTTGAGATGCATCATTAGGTTGTTATTTGAAGTCTTCCTACTTTTCTGATATAGATATTTTTGGCTATAAACGTGCCTCTTAGTACTGCTTTTGCTATGTCCCATAGATTGTGGTATGCTGTATTCCCATTTTCATTTGTTTCAAGAAATATTTTAATTTCTTCTTAATTTCTTCATAGACCCATTGGTCTTTTGGGAGTATGTTTAATTTTCTTGTATTTGTACAATACATAAAAAGATTTCTAGTTTTATTCCATCATGGTCCCAAAAGATACTTGATATGATTTTTATCTTTTTGAATTGTTCAGACTTGTCTTGTGGCCTAAAATATAGTCTATTCTGGAGAATGTTCTATGTACTGATTATAAAATGTGTATTCTTCATCATTGTTGTATATAGTTCTACAAATGTTAGGCCTATTAGGTCTAGTGTGTAATTCAATTCTGATGTTTCCTTGTTGAGTTGCTGTCTGAATAATCTGTCCATTACTGAGAATGGAGTGTTAAAGCCTCCTACTATTATTGTATGGCAATCTAACTCTCTTCAGATCTGTTAATGTTTGCTTTGTGTACTTTATATACACTCTAGTGTTGGCTGCATATATATTTATAATTGTTATATCATTTACTGAATTGATCCCTTTATCGTTATATAATGGCCTTCTTTGTCTCTTTTTACTGTTTTTGACTTAATCCTTTCTGTATCTGTTTTATCCAATATAAGAAGTATAGCTACTCTTGCTCACTTCTGGTTTTCATTTGTGTGGAATATCTTTTTCCATTTCTTCACTTTCAGTTTATATGTGTCTTTACAAGTGAAGTGACTTTCTTGTAGGCAGCATATAGTTGGATCTTTTTTATCCATTCTTCCAGTCTATATCTAGTAAGTGGGGAATATGATGTCTTTACAGTCAAGGTTCCTATTAATAGGTAAAGATTTACACCTGTCTTTTGTTAATTATTCTCTGGTTGTTTTCTATATACTGTGTTTCTTTCTTTCTCTCTTATTGTTTATCACTGAAGTTTGGTGGTTTTCCATAGTGAAAAGATCTGATTCTTTTTTTCCTTTATGTATCTGCTCTACCAGTGAGTTTTATATTTTTGCATGTTTTAGTGATAACAACTATTATCTTTTTGATTCTGGATCTAAGACTCCTTTGAACATCTCTTGTAAGGCTCATGTGATAGTGATGAATTTCTTCAGTTTTTACTTCTCTGAGAAAGACTTTATTTCTATCTCATTTTTGAAAGACAGTTTTTCTGCATATAATATTATTAGCAGGCAAATGTTTACTTTCAGCACTTCGAATATGTCATCCCATTATCTCCTGGCCTGTTAGTTCTGCAGAAAAATATGCTGTTATTCTAATGAGAATGTTTTTATGTGTGACTGAACACTTTTCTCTTGCTGTTTTTAGCATTCTCTATTTGTCTTTCCCTTTTCTTTTTAAGACAAGGTCTCGCTTTATCACCTAGGCTGGAGTGCGATGGCATAATTATGGTTGACTGCAGCCTCAATCTCCTGGCTCAAGCAATCCCTTGCCTCAGCCTCCCAAGCACCTAGTACTACAGGCATGTGCTACCATGCTCAGCTAATTTTTCTTTTTTTTTGGAGAAACAGGGCTCATTATGCTGCCCAGGTTGGCCTCAAACTCCTGGGCTCAAGTGGTTGTCCTGCTTTGGCCTCCCAAAGTGCTGGGATTACAGGCATGAGCCACTGCACCCAGCCTGTCTTTGCCTTTTGACAATTTGACCATAATGCTCCTTAGGAAGCATCTTTTTGAATGAAATCTACTTGGGGATCTTTGTGCTTTCCAGATCTGGATGTTCATATCTCTCCCAAAACTTCAGAATTTTTCAGCCATTATTTCATTAAATACATTTTCTATGCCTTTTTTCTTCTCTTCTCCTTCTTGCAGCGCCTATAATGTAAATATTTGTTTGCTGAATGATGTCTCATAAGTCTTGTAGACTTTCTTCACTCTTTTTCATTTTTATTTCTTTCTTTTCTCCCTCTGGGTAATTTCAAATGGCCAATCTTAAAGTTTAAATATTCTTTCTTCTTCTTCAACAAGTCTCCTATTGAAGCTGTGTGTATTAGTTTTTACTTCATTCATTGAATTCTTTGGCTGTAGTATTTCTGTTTAGTTTTTTATTATTTCTCTTTGTTGAATTTCCCATTTGTGTCATGAATTGTTTTCCTAATTTTGTTTAATTTTCTATCTGTATTTTCCTGTATCTCATTGAGTTTGCTTATTATCACTATGTTGAATTCCTTTTCTGGTGATTTTCTGATTTCATTTTCAGTTGGCTCTGTTATTAGAAAGTTATTATGTTCATTTGGTGGTGTCATATTTCCTTGCTTTTTCATGTTTCTTGTGCCACAGTGTTGTCTGTGCATTTGGTGAAACAATTGCCTCTTTCAAACTTTCAAGAGTGGCTTTCATAGAGAAAGACTTTCACCTGCAGTTGAATTTTAGTGTGCCAATTGGGAAGGGTGTGGCAGTTTTGTTTGTGGATAGGTATAGTGGTATAGCCTCCATGCAGCTTCCTCAAATGTGTTCAATGTCAGCATTAACTGTTGGTGTCTCAGTAGCTTAGGCTGTGGAAGTTTGTGACAGTGGCGGTGATGGTGAAGGTTGTTCATGTTCTTGGTGTCAAGGGCTTTGGGAGTCCTCCTATGCTCATGTTCCCCACAATGAGGAGACTTAGTGAACTACATCCCTCTTGATGTCATGTGTGACATGGCCTATAAGCAGCTGCAGAAAAGCTGGGTTCCAGGTGCAGGTGCTCAGAGCAATTGTGGGACCAGGGTCCTAAGCTCAGGTTCTCATTAAACTATTGTGGCAACTGGGTCTCTGTCACAGGTTTGGATATTGGTTGCCCACAGAGCCAGGATTTGTGCCTCTGAGGCACTCCCTATAAGCTCAAGCCCAGGGGTCAGGTCATAGCTGTGATTCTACATCCAGGTAACAATGCACAAAACTGGACTCACTCTAGAGAAGAAGGGGTGCTCTGGAGGTTTGGGCCCAGAGAACAGGGTTAGGCCAAAATTTAAGAAGCTGAACCATTAGAGCTCAATGGCAACTTGGGTCCCAGTGAATGAGGCACTGTGTAATAGTGACTATAAACTGTAGGATGGTGGGGCTTGGCAGTATTCAAGACTTTGTGAAGCCAGGTATAGTGATACCATGTACCCTAGAATGGTGTAGCGTAGCTGTTCTTTGGGCCCTGGGGATGACAGGGAACAGAACAGCAATGACCCTATTCCCCAGAAAGTGTGGTGTCGGAGCAACTCAGACTCTAAAAGTCTAGTTCAGCTCCAGAGAATCAGGGTACTAGAGTTGTTTGGGCTATAGCATGACATGTCTCAGCTCACTACTCTGTTTCACTGGGACTCCAGGTGCTACTATATCAGCTTGGCCCTGGAGTGCATAGCTGGTCAGCTTAGCCAGGGCACCAATTCTCAAGGGGGTAATGTGTTGCTTCAGCTCAGGCCTCAGGGCGATGACTGTTCCATGTGGCCCAAGGCACCATTTTCCTAGGATAGAGGGCACTGCTTTGGCCTAGGTACTAGGGTATATGACCACTTTTGGTGGCCAAGGCAGTTTCCTGTGATATAGGCACTGCTTCAACATAGGCACTGTGAGGTATAACTACTTTTTGCAGCCAAGATACTGTTTTCCCAGGAGGCAAGATACTGCTTCAGCTCCAGCCTGAGAGAAAAAGGGGAGGGGCAAATAGGCAGCTCTACCTCCAATTGGTCTCATAAGTAAAGGTCTATGTAAGAATGCTTACAGCCTTCCTTGGGGACATTAAGCCATTGAGCTGGGTTGATTCAGTGGTGACTTAGACTTAGGGATGAAGGGGAGCCTTGGCTATTTACCCCCAGAGCAAAGTGTACTCCAGCTGTAGTAGGCAGAATTGCTTAAACATAGGAGGCAGAGGTTGCAGTGAGCCAAGATTGCACCACTGCACTCCAGCAGCCTGGGCAACAGAACGAGACTCCATCTCAAAAAAGCAAAAACAAAAAACAAAAGATATACTTAGATACAAAAATACTTAACATTAACTTCTACTCCAATATTAAGGTCTACTGGGTAGCTAGCCCTTTGATAATACCACACAGTAATCAAAACAGTGTGGTATTGGTAGAGGGATAGTCAAATAGATAAATGAAATGGAATAGAGGACCTAGAAATAGAGCCATACAAATAAGCCCAACTGATTTTTTTAAATAGACTTTATTCTTCAGAATAGTTTTTAGTTTACAGAAAAAATAAGCAGATAGTACAAAGAGTTCCCATATGCACCCAGTTTCCTTATTATTAACATCTTCTATCAGTATGGTACATTTGTTAACAATGAAGGAACCAATACTGAAACATTATTATTAACTAACGGCCAGAGTATAGTCAGATTTCCTTAGTTTGTAATTGTCATTCTCCTTAGACTCCTATTGGCTGTGACAATTTCTTAGTTTTCACAACCTTGACAGCTTTGAGGAGTATTGGTCATATATTTTGTGGAATGCCCCACTTTGGGAATTTGTCTCATGTTTTTCTCAAGATAAGGCTAGGGTAATAGGCTATAGGGAGGAAGATCACAGAAGTAAAGTGTCATTTTCATCACATCATATCAAAAGTACATACTATCAATGTGATTTCATTGACCTTGATCACCTGGCAAAGACAGTGTTTGTCAGATTTCTCCACTGTAAAGTTACTTTAACACCCTTTCCAGACTGTTCTCTTTGGAAGGTAGTCACTATAGGCAAACCACACTTAAGGAGTGGGGAGTTATGGTTCCCTCCTTCAGGGAGGAGTATCTGTATAAATTATTTGGAATTCTGCATGGGAGATTTGCCTGTTTTCCTCCACATATTTATCATTCAATCTTTTTCTCAGTATACCCTCATAACATTTATTTTATACTTTGGTCTATAACTCCAATGCTACTTTTAAATTTTGTTACTCAAATTGCTCCCACTTTGGCCAGTGGAAGCTCTTTCAGCTGGCTCTTGTGCTCCTTTGACATCAATGTGGATTTTTTTGTTGTTATCACTTCCTTACTTTCTGACACTGCAAGGTCTCTAGGATTATCTTGTATAATTTTTGCCCCAGTCCAAGAATCAGCCATTTCTCCAAGGAGCCCTGGTTCCTTTCACTGCTGAATGGTATTAGTAACCATGACCTGAACACTAGGTGTACCCATGTACTTGTTGCAAGTGGGATGCCCAACTGATTTCTGACAAATATTCAAAAGCCACTCAGTGGAGAAATAATAACCATCTCAACAAAAGGTGTACAGCAATTTGACATTCATAGGCCAAAAAAATGGACCTTGACCTAAAACTCACATTTTATGGGAAAACTAACCCCAAGTAAATCATGGATGTAATACAAAATATAAATCCACAAAACTTCTAGAAAAAAAAATGGTAACTATCTTTGTGATCTACAGCTGGGCAAGTTGTTTTTAGACTTAACACCAAAAACATTATTATAAAAATAAACATTAATAAATTGGACCACATCAAAATTAGAAACTTTTGCTCATGAAAAACCCTATTACGAGGATGAAAAATAACTTACTACAGACTGGGAGAAATATTGGCAAACCACATATTTCACAAACAGCTGGCATTTAGAATATATAAAGAACTCTCAAACTTAACAGTGGAAATACAATCCAATTAGAAATGGACAAAGACATGAACAGACGCTTTACCAAAAATGTTATACAGATGGTAAATAAACACATGAAAAGACATTCAACATCATTAGCCATTAGGGAAATGCAAATTTAAACCATGAGATAGCACTACACAGAGATAGCATTACACAGAGAAATGAAAACTCATGTTCACACAAAAATCTAGACATGAAATGTTCCTACCAGCTTTTTTCATAATCCCCCAACTAGAAACAACCTAGGAGTCCTTCAACCGGTGAATTGTCACACTGTTGTTCTTCTTTACTATGGAATTCTATTTGGCAATAGAAAGGAATAACTAACACACACAACAACTTTGGTGAATCTCCAGAGAATTATGCAGAGATAAGTGATTTGCAGGAGCCAGGGGTGTGGTGGGGTGGAGGGATTTACTACAAAGGAGTAACACAAGGGGATTTTGAGAGGTGACAGAAGTATTCTTTATCTTGATCAGGGTAGTAGCGGTCATTACATAAATGTAAGTGTCAAAACTCATAGGACTACACATTCAAAAGAGCATATTTTATTGTATATAACTTGTAACTCACTTTTTTAAAACATGAAAAATAATAGATTTTTAAGCCAACCTCCACTTAGCTCAATTACTGAATTAGCCAGCATTCTCCATCCCTTCTATAAAACATAACTACTGGCACCCAGGACACTTACAGGTGAGTACTTGCAGCTAGAAGATCTCTCTCTAGTTTACTGGTGTGTTCTACTCCCATCAGCACAACACATACCAAGAATCAGTTGTGTTTGTTCCCAAACCTGCAGGTGTTAGTTTTGTTATTATAATTCTAATTTAACTAAATATGACATAATCCCATGAAATAAAAGTTTAGGGAGAAAAAAATTGTTGTTGCTATGAAAATTAGAAGAAATGCTTTGGAAACACTTGCTAACGGCAACTTGCTAAAACATTTTTTAAACCAAAAGTGGATGAGATGACTATGAAAGGTTGCAAAGAAACGTAAAAACCTAAAATCAATTTACATTGTTTTACAGAGGCTTATAGTATAATCCAAACCGGAAATCATGGAGGATATGCTATGGGAATAGTTTATGCAACAAAGATGTCTTGGAAGTCTGATTAACAGACTCATACTCAAAGAAAGGGTATGGCAAATGAATGTGTATTTAAATGTTCTTAACTAAACATTTATATATTCCAAACATTTAACTTAAAATGTTAAACTATGTATGAAGTATTACTTATGATTCTTCACTTTAGCTGAATTTTTCCATAAGCCAAACTTATGCAGGCTCCAAATAAGAGTGAAGAAGTGACTCAAACCCAAGATTTAACACTTTTTGTGTTGAGTTCAAGAATAAGCTATTTTTTAATCATCTTGGCAATTTAGGTGTATTTTGTTTGACAGATGGGATATTTGACATGTTGAATTTAGATTTGTGATTTCAATCTGAAACGTTTAAAAGAACTTAATTGATGGTAGATTGAAGATTTAAATTGGAGATGTGTAAAAGTTGAATTGATTATGTCTGTAAATTGAGATTGAATTTTTCAGAGAATTTGAGTTATTAAATCAACTTTTGAGTTATTAGATTTGCAAATGGAGTTTAAGTGCTTAGGAATATTGGTTTATTAAATTTGTAAGCTTGCTTGTTGAGTGCTTAAAATGCTTTAGAGAATCAGATACATTTATAATTGTAGTTTGAAATGTGTAAGAATTTCATCACCTTAATAAATAAATGTTTAGGGAATTTAATCTATCTTATTTAAAAGTTAATGTTAAGTTACAACAGAACTGACAAGTAAAATTTGCCAGTTTAAAGTTAAGCTTAACCACCTAATAAAAACTAGATTTTAAAATCAGATATCTTTAATACATTTAACGTTAATTAAGCAAAAGTGGCTATAAGTGTTTGGGGTTTTTTTTTCTCTCTCTCTTTGTACAAAAGCCTGCCTCATACATTAAAAAACTCAAATGATGAAAGGTTCAACTTTTCCCAATCCAGGTTCTCACAAAAGAAAACATCTCCTTATAAACCTTCAAGCAAAGCACATGACCTAGCAATTCAACCACTAGATATATACCCAAGAGAAATGAAAGCATACGTGCATACAAAGAATGGACATGAATGTTCATAGCAGTCTTATCTGTAATAGCCAAAAAATGAAAGTAACCTAAATGTCTATGAGCAGGTGAATGCATAAACAAACTGCTGTGTAGCTATGCCATAGCACATTATATAGCAATAAGAAGGAATAAATTACTGATAATGGATCAGTACAATATGGATGAACCTTGAAAACATTATGCTACCTATACAAAAGAAGTGAGATACAAAAGACATATATTATATGACTCCTTTTATATGAAATGTCCAGAATATTTATAATACAGAAAGTAGATTAGTGATTGCTTATAGCTGGGAGTGGGGATGCATGGAAATGAGGAGTAGCTTAATGAGTATAGAGTTTCTTCTGGGGGTGATGAAAATGTTCTAAAGTTGATTTTGATAATCATTACACAACTCTGTGGCTATACCAACCACCATTGTATTTTACATTTTAAATGGGGGAATTACATGTTATGTGAATTATGTTTCAATAAAGCTGAGAGAAGAAAGAAAGAAAGAAGAAAGAAAGAAAGAAAGAAAGAAAGAAAAGGAAGGAAGGGAAGGGAAGGAAGGGCAAAAAGAAAGAAACGAAGGAAGGAAGGAAGGAAGGAAGGAAGGAAGAAAGAAAGAAAGAAAGAAAGAAAGAAAGAAAGAAAGAAAGAAAGAAAGAAAGAAAGAAAAGAAAGAGAAAGAAAGAAAGAAGGAAAGAAAGAAAAGAAAGAAGGAAGGAAGGAAGGAAAAGAGAGACAGGAAAAGAAAAGAGAGAGAGAAAAGAGAGAAAATAAATCCCTCCTACAGGGAAATATTTCTGGGAATATCTTGCACATAAATGCAACAATTTTATTCTGTTGTGAATGTCCTTCTTCTTCACACTGTACTCTTCTTAAAGTCTTGTGTGGTGCATTTGATTACTCCCAGATCATGTACCCTCCCTTAGCTGCAAAGGAAGTGATAAAAATGAGTTTTGGTTTACACTTTGGGAGTCAGGACTCCTAACAGTAGCGATTCCCCAAATATAGGAAAGCTGTTCTACAGATGTTGAGAAACAGAGACTGTAAGAATGTGACAGACTATTCACTGTTCTCAGTTACATGTGGAAAATGAGTTTAAGTGAGGGAAGATGAGAGGCAGAAGGACCAGTTAGATGGCTGGTGCAGGTTCATAAAGAGAGATAGTAATGACTTGAACTGAGGCTGCATTAATAGAGGCAGAATAGGGAAGAGATTTGAGAAATGATTTGGAAGAAAAGCCAGCAGAATGTGGTACTTTGTTGCCAAGACAGATGAGGAAAAGGATAATTAAGAAATTCTGGCTTAAGTGACTCAGTGGACAATGGGGCCTTGATCTAAGATAAGAAAAGGACATGGAGGAGGAGCAAGTTTGGGAGTCAGAGTCGGGAGGACGGTATATATTAAATTCTAGACATGTTATTCGTTTCTAATACAATTGCACTGTGGTCAAAGAACATACTCTTATAACTTGAATTTCTTTAAATTTAGACTTGTTTTGAAGTACTAAATCTGATCTATCTTGGTAAATGTTTCCCGTGCACTTGAAAAGTGTGTGAATAATGTTATTACATGGAGTGTCCTACAAATGTTAGGTGAAGTTGCTTGAAAGTGTTATTCAAGTCTTCTGTATCTTTGCTGATGTTCTGACTACTTGCTTTATCAATTACTAGGAGTAGGGTATTAAAATATACAACTATAACAATAGAATTGTCTAGTTCCCCTGGCTCCTATTTATTTATTTTTTTTTAGACGGAGTTTCGCTCTTGTCGCGCAAACTAGAGTGCAATGGCATGATCTTGGCTCACTCACTGCAATCGTCACATTCCAGGTTCAAGTGATTCTCCTGCCTCAGGCTCCCAAGTAGCTGGGATTACAGGAGTACACCACTACACCCAGCTAATTTTTTGTATTTTTAGTAGAGATGAGGTTTCACTGTATTGTACTCCTGAGTACAGTTAGGTACATTGTACTGCAGGGTACATTGATTTCCTTTCTTTTGGGTATATACTCAGTAGTGGTATTGCTGGATCATGTGGTAGTTCTGTTTTTAGTTTTTCGAAAACTCTCCATACTGTTTCCATAAAGACTGTACTAATTTACATCCATATCAACAGTGTATAACCACAAACTTGCTGGGATCTATTATCACCTATCTTTTTTGTAAAGGACATTTTAACTGAGGTGACATGATATTTCACTGTGGTTTTAATTAGCATTTCTCTGATAATTAGTGATATTGAGCATTTTTTTCATATATCTGTTGAATATTTGTATGTCTTCTTTTGAGAAATTTCCATTCAGATCATTTGCCCATTTTTAGGTCAGATTATCTGGGCTTTTTGCTATTGAGTTGTGAGATCCTTATAAATATTCTGGTTATTACTTCCTTGTCATATGGATAGTTTGGGAATATTTTCTCCCATTCTGTGGGCCATCTCTTCATTTCATTGATGGTTTCCTTTGCTGCACAGAAGCTTTTTAGCTTGTTGTAATCCTATTTGTCTGTATTTGCTTTAGCTGACTGTGCTTTTGAGGTCTTACAAAAAATTTTTGCCAGACGAATGTCCTGGAGCATTTTCTCTGTGCTTTCTTCTAGTAGTTTCATAGTTTCAGATCTTAGATTTAAGTCTTTAATTATTTTAATTTTTGTGTATAGTGAGAGATGGGGGCATCGTTTCATTCTTTGGCATATAGGTATTCAGTTTTCCCTCCACGATTTATTGAAGAGATTGTCCTTCCTCCATAGTATGTTCTTGATACCTTTGTTGAATATGAGTTGGATGCAAATGTGTGGATTTTTGCTTGGATTCTCTCTTCCATTCCAATGGTCTATGTGTCTGTTTTTACATCAGTATCATGCTGATTTGGTTACTATAGCTTTTTAGTATACTTTAAAGTCCAATAGTATAATACCTCCAGCTTTATTCTTTTTGCTCAAGATCACTTTGGTTATTTGGTGTTTTTTGTGGTTCCATATAAATTTTAGAATTTTGTTTTTCTATTTCTGTGAAGAATCTCATTGGTATTTTGGTAGATATTGCATTGAATCTGTAAATTGCTTTCAGTAGTATAGTCATTTTTACAATATTAATTTTTCCAATCCATGAGCATGGAATATCTTTTTTCATTGATGTGTCCTCTCCAATTTCTTTCATCAGCATTTTATAGTTTTCCTTGTACAGATCTTTATTTGGTTAAATTTATTTCTAGGTATTTTGTATGCTTTGTAGCTATCATAAGTAGAATTGCTTTATTTTCTTTTTATATATATTGTCTATATATATATTTAATTTTTAATTTTTATGGATATATAGTAGGTGTATATGTATTTATGGGGTACATGATATATTTTGATGTGGGCATACAGTGTGTACTAACGACCTCAGAGTAAATGGGGTATCCATCACTTCAAGCATTTATAGGATTGCTTTCTTGATTTCTTTTTCAGATTGTTTTCTGTTGGAAAATATAAATGCTACTAATTTTATATATTGATTTTGTATCCTGCAACTTTACTGAATTTGTGTATCAGTTCTAACAGTTTTTTGGTGGAGCTTTTAGGGTTTTCTGTATACAATATCATGTTATCTGTGAACGAGGCTAATTTGACTTATTTCTTTCCAATTTGAATACCATTTATTTCTTTATCTTGCCCAGTTGCTCTCACTAAGATTTTCAGAATTATGTTGAATAGAAGTAGTGAAAGTGGGCATCCTTGCCCTATTCCAGATCTTAGAAAAGAGGCTTTTAATTTTTTCTCATCAGTACTATGTTAACTATAGGTTTGCCAAATTTGGCCTTTATTAATCTGAGGTATGGTTCTTCAACACCAGTTTCATAAGGATTTTGATCATAAATGGATATTGGACTTTAATGAATGCTTTTTCAGCTTCTACTAAAATAATCATATAGTTTTTGTTCTTGTTTCTGTTAATGTGGTGTATCATGTTTATTGATTACATATGATGATGTATCCTTGCATCTCTATGATGAATTCTACTTGATCAGGGTGAGTGATCTTTTCAATGTGTTACTGAATTTGGTTTGCCAGTATTTTGTTGAGGACTTTTGCATCTATGTTCATCAATTATATTGACCTATAGTTTTGTTTTGTGTTGTGTACTCGTCTGGTTTTAATAGCAGGTTAATGCTGGCCTCATAGAATGAGTTTGGAAGTATTCCCTTATCTTCAATTTTTTAAGAGTTTGAGTATAATTGATACTAGTTCTTTAAATGTTTGATAGAATTCAGCAATGAAATCATCAGATCCTTGGCTTTTCTTTGATAGGAGACTTTTTTGTCTCATTAGTCATTATTTTTTATTTCTTTTATTTTTTCCTTAAACTTTTAAGTTCAGGGGTACACGTGTAGGATGTGCAGACTTGCTACATAGGTAAACATGTGCCATGGTGATTTGCTGCACAGATCATCCTATCACCTAAGTATTAAGCCTAGCATCTATTAGATATTCTTCCTGGTGCTCTTTATCCCCTCACCCCTCACTCCCACCACTGACAAGTCGCAGTGTGTCTTGTTCCTCCTCCCTGTGTCCATGTGTTCTTGTCATTCAGCTTTTACTTATAAGTGGGAACATGCAGTGTTTGGTTTTCTGTGGTTTTCTCTCTTTCTTTCTTTCTTTTTTTTTTTTTTGATGGAGTCTTGCTCTGTCGCCAGGCTGGAGTGCAGTGCCGTGATCTCAGCTCACTGCAACCTCTGCCTCCCAGGCTCAAGTGATTCTCCTGCCTCAGCCTCCCAAGTAACTAGGACTACAGGCACATGCCACCGCACCAAGCTAATTTTGTATTTTTAGTAGAGATGGGGTTTAACCTGTTGGCCAGGATGGTCTTGATCTCTTGACCTTGTAATCTGCCCACCTCAGCCTCCCAAAATACTAGAATTACAGGTGTTAGCCACTGCACCCAGCTGATTTTCTATTTCTTAATGGTTCAACCTTGGTAAGTTGTATGTGTCTAGGGATTTATCCATTTCTTCTAGGTTTTCCAATTTGTTGCTGTATTGTTTTTCAAAGTAGTCTACAATGATTCTTTGTATTTCTTTGTTATTATGCTTCCTTTCTCATTTCTGTTTTTATTTATTTCAGTCTTTTCTCTCTTTATTTCTTAGTCTAGTTAAAGTTTTGTCAGTTTTGTTTTTCATTCAAAAAAATACAATATTTTGTTTCATTGATCTTCTGTATTTTTTAGTCTCAATTTCATTATTTTCTGCTGTGATTTTTATTATGTCTTTCCTTATACTAATTTAGGATTTGGTTTGTTCTTGCTTTTCTAGTTCCTTGAGGTACATCATTAGATTGTTTATTTGAAGTCTTTCTACTTTTTTGATGTATTTGTTGTTATAAACTTCCCTCTTACCACTACTTTTGCTGTATCCCTTAGATTTTGGAACGTTGTGTTTCCATTTTTGTTTAAAGAAATTTTAATTTTTTTCTTCTTATTTCTTCATTGACCTATTAGTCATTCAAGAGCATGTTGTTTAATTTCCATGTGTTTGTGTAGTTTCTGTGGTTTACTTGATATTGATTTCTAGTTATATTCCATTGTGGTCAGTAAAGATACTTGATGTGGTGTTTAGTTTTTGAATTTGTTCAGACTTGTTTTGTGGCCTAAGATATGATCTATTCTAGAGAAAGCTCCACGTGCTGATGAAAAAAATCTCCATCATTTGAGTAAAATGTTTCGTAAATGTCAGGCGTATTATGTCTAGTGTGTAGTTTAACTCTGATGTTTCCTTGTTGATTTTCTGTCTGGGTAATCTGTCCATTACTAAGAATGGGGTGTTAAAGTCCCCTACTATTATTGTATGGCAGTCTATCTCTCTCTTTTAGATCTATTAATGTTTGCTTTGTATCCTTGGAAGCTCTAGTTATGGATGCATAAATATTTATAATTGTTACATCCTTTGCTGAATTAATTCCTTTATCATTATATAATGGCTTCCTTTGTCTCTATTTACAGTCTTTAATTTGTAGTCTATTTTATCCAACATAAATATAACCACTGCTACTCTTTTCTGATTTCCAGTTGCACAGAATGACTTTTACCACCTCTTCACTTTCAGTTTGTGTGTATCTTTATAGGTGAAATGGGTTTCTTGTAGGCAACATATAGTTGGGTCTTGTTTCTTTATCCATTCAGCCACTGTATGCCTTTTCATTGGAGAACTAAGTTCATTTACATTCAATGTTATTATTCATAAGAAAGGACTTAACTATAAGAAAAGTAACTTAACTATACTGAACTATAGTAACTTAACTATAGTTATAACTTAACTATACTGCCATTTTGTTGCTTATTTTCCAGTTTTGTTACTCCCCTTTTCCTTTCTTTGTTCTTACTGTCCTCCTTTATGGTTTAGTGATTTTTCTCTGGTAGTATGTTTTAATTCACTGTATATTTTTTTCTTGATAGCATTACCCTTTATTTAGCAATAGGACTGCCCTTTATACAGAACTAGTGATGTCCACATGCTTTATTTTCAAAATCAAAATGCTCATGTACACACTTCAGAAGACCACGGGTTCACAATTCATTATAACAATGGTGTTTTTTGACCTATAGTCCACAATAACCACACATCCTAGTTTTGGGGTTTTTTTTTCCTATATTTACACACTTTTAGGTAGCCAAGAGCTCCCCAACCAGTCACACAATATTACCCAACTCCCTACTTCACTCTTAGGTTGCTCTGTTATCAAATCAGTAACAAAGTTTACATTCACCTCTTTCTGACAACACATAAACTGAATTTTCCTGGAGTCTTGATGATCATCAACCTGGCTGGCATGCATGACCTTCACTCCAGTTGGCAAGACCCATATTTGCCAAAACACCTGGCACCAGAGGGCATGCTCAACACCACTATACTGCTCTAGCCCAGCAGCTGGTAAATCATTGCTGCTGCCATCTTCCATTGCTTTATATTTTTAATGAATCTATTACACGTTTTGCATATGGTAGTTACCATGAAGCTTAAAAAAATCTTATAAATATAACAAGTTATTTTAAAGAGATAACAACTTATATAAATAATAGATGAATAGACATAAAGGAAAAATAAAAAATAACTCTACACTTTAACTCCATCCCTTCCACATTTTGACTTTTAATTGTCTCAATTTACATAGTTTACATTACTTATCTCTTAACAGCTTGCTGTTACTATTATTCTTTTTGATAGATTTGTCTTTGGGGCTTCATACTAGAGTTATGAGTGAATTGCATGCCACAATTATAGTGTTTAATTATTCTAGGTTTGTCTTAATTTTACTCAGGGGTTTCGTAGCTTCAAATGTTTTCTTTTTGCATGTTAGTATTTTTTGATTTGGATTGAAGAACTCTTTTAGCATTTCTTGTAAGATGGCTCTAGTGGTGATGAATTTTCTCAGCTTTTGTTCTTCTGGGAAAGATTTCATCTCTTCTTCACAGTTGAAGGATAACTTTGCTGGGTGCCATATTCTTGGATGAAAATTTTGGGGTTTTTTTTTCCCTTTCAGCACTTTGAAAATGTCACTCCATTCCATCTTGGCTGTATGGTTTTCATTGAGAAGTCTGTTGCCAGACAAACTAGAGTTCCTTTATATGTTATTTGCTTCTTTTCTCTTGCTGGTTTTAGGATCCTCTCTTTGTTCTTGGACTTTGAGAGTTTGATTATTATATGCTTTGGGGTAGCATTCTTTGTATCAGATCTATTTGGTATTCTCTGACCTTCCTGTACCTCAACATTTATTCTTTCTCATGTTTTGGAAAGTTTTCTATTATTATTTCTTTGAATAAGCTTTCTACCCCTTGCTCTTGCTCAACTCTCTCAAACACCAATAATTTTTAGATTTGGTCTTTTGAGGTAACCTTCTGTATCTTGTAGGTGGTCTTCATTTCTTTTCATTCTTTTTTCTCTTCTGATTGCATATGTCCACATAGCCTTTCTTCAAGCTCACTGATCTTCCCCTGCTTGATCCATTCTGCTCTTGAGGGCCTCTAATGAAATTTTTAATATAGCAAGTGTATTTCTCACATCCAAAACTCCTATTGTTTTAATTACTTCAATAATTTTGTTAAATTTCTCTAATAAATTTCTTAATTGCTTTTCTGTGTTATCTTGGAGACCACTGAGTTTCCTTAAAACTGCTATTTTGGAGGATTTTTTTCTATTTTTGTGTTTCTGTTATTTTTGAGACAGGGTCTCACTCTGTCACCCAGGCTGGAGTGCAGTTATGCCATCATAGTTCACTGCAGCCTTGAACTCCTGGGCTCAAGTGATCCTCCCACCCCAGCCTTCTGAGTAGCTGGAACTACAGATGTGTACCTCTATACCCAGCTTTTTTTCTTTTTTTTTCATTTTTTATTTCTAGAGATGGAATCTTGCTATGTTGATTCCAGGCTAGCCTCAAATTGCTGGCCTCAGGTGAACCTCCTGTTTCAGCCTCCCAATGTGCTGGGCTTATAGGCATGAGCCACCAAGCCCAGCCAAAATTGTTATTTTGAACTATTGGTCCTAGAGGTCACATACTGTGTCATCTCATTAAAGTCAGTTACTGGTCCCTTGCTTTGTCCATTTGAGGAAGTTGTGGTTCCCTGTTTGCTATTGTTTCTTGTGATGCGTATTCATGTCTTTGCATTAAAGGATAATTTATTCCAGTCTTCTCTGTCTGACTTGTTTTGGATTTTATTGGATATATTTCCTTCAAGATTCTTCACTGCTAGGTTGCTGCCTCCTTTCCAGCTCTAGGTGGTGCCTTAAGACCAGGTCCACCTCAGCTCTAGTAAGTGGAAGGTATCCTGGGATATCCCAGCAATGTGGGAAGGCTGGCTAGGGATTTGTGCCCAGAGTATCTGCAAAATGTAACTCCTATATCATGGTGCTACTGAACAGACACTAATTTAGCGTCTCCGTTGACTGAGTTACAGAGCAGAGTTTCCAGTTCTGAGGATGGTAGTCCTGCCCCCCCACTTTACCTTTGCCCATCCTCAGGGATATTTCTCCCTTAAGGAACTTTCAATGTTTCTGTGGACTAAGACAGGGACAAGTCTCCTGCCAAGGAACGCAGGATGGTGGGGAAGCTGGTTGTCCACCTTGATCTCACTGTTTCCAGTGTATAAACTGTGACTTGGGAGAAAATTTTTTGAATGCTTGGTGCTGGACAGAATGGGGGGAGGGGCATCCTGAATGCAGAAGTCCTATTCTCTTACCATCTGCTTAGAGCTTTTTCATTTATTTGTGGCCCTGCAAACTGTCTCATCCTCATATTTCAGTTCTGGGATGTTGGTGGTGGTAATTTTGGTATTGTGTATTTGGTTTCGGTCTTCTTTTTCTGGGGAAAGAGGGGAGCCAGCTTGCTTCTATGCTGCCATTTTAGAACCAGAAGTCTCACATTTAATATGATTATTGATATGGTTGGATTTAAGTCTATCAACTGCTGGACTGGAAATTGGAAGTCTGTTGCACTTCTTAGATCTGTGAGTATATAGTTTTCATAAATTTTGGAAACTTTTGAATAGTATTTCTTCAAATATGTTTTGTCTCCACTCCTCTCCTTTGGAGATTCCACATATTAAGCCATTTGTAGTTGCTCTTTAGCTCACTGATGCTGTTTTCATTTAAAAAATTTTTCCGTATGTTTCATTTTGGATAATTTCTATTGAGGTGACTAATCTTTTCTTTGGTAATGTCCAATTTGCCATTAATCCAATCTAATGTACTTTTATTCCAGACATTATAGTCTTCATTTGTAGAAATACAATTTTACCTTTTTTACATCTTCCCTTTTTAATGTGTACTTAACTTTTTTGATATTTGAAGTAGAGTAATTGTTTTTTGTTTTTGTTTGGGACAGAGTCTCACTCTGTCGCCCAGGCTGGAGTGCAGTGGCATGATCTAGGCTCACCATATCCTCTGCCTCCTGGGTTCAAGTGATTCTCCTGCCTCACCCTCCGGAGTAGTTGGGATTACAGGCCCCTGCCACCATACCTCACTCATTTTTTTGTATTTTTTAGTAGAGACGGGTTTTACCATGTTGGTCAGGCTGGTCTCAGACTCCTGACCTCAGGTAATCTACCCACCTTGGCCTCCCAAAATGCTAGGATTACAGGCATGAGCCACCACACCCAGCCATAGTAATTGTTTTAATGTCTTTGTTTGCTAATTCTAACATCTGTGACAGTTCTGGTCTGTTTTTGATTTGATTTTTCTCTTCATTATGGGTTATATTTTTCTAAATCTGATCAAGCCTCTAGAAACTATCCTTTATGGGAAATACAAGGGTAGAGGCACATAAACAACATCACAGCCATCAGCAAAATGCAGAATGTGGGAAACACCTTATAACAACCTATTTCTTCAACATATAAAGTAAAAGAAAAGAAAAAGGTGTAAGACATTTTAACCTAATGCAATGTGAGGACCTTGTTTGGATCATGACTAGAAGAAATAAACTATATAAAACATTTATGAGAAAATTGGGAAATTTTGAACACTGTCTAGATGTTAATAAATTATTAATTTAAGAGACAATTTAATGATTTTGTAGTTGTTTTTAAAAATAGACCTTATCATTGAGAGAAGCACAGTGAAATATTTATGGATGCAATAATATGTTCCATGTGATTTGCTTCAAAATAATCCAAGGAAGAAAAGAGAAGGTGAGGGTACAGATGGAACAAATTGGCCATGGGATAATTGTTGAAGCCAAGTAATGGGTGCATAGGAGTCCATTATATTATTCTGTCTCTGTTTTCAATATTTGATCTTTTTACAATAAAAAAATTTCAGATGTGTTCTTGTCTAATAAGACTTGCCCTACTGTCTTCCTACACCTTGTAGAATTAATTGTGCTCATGACTGTTCCCCTACCATCGTATAACTTAAACATTTATTTCCAATTCTTTCTCCCTTACTTGGCCATATGCTCCTTGAGAACAAAGATTGTATCTTCTTTATTTACGTCATTTGTATTCCTACCACCTAGTATAGTCTGGATACTCAATACATTGTGGTGAATTGGCAATTCTGTAGCCCCAATTCACCATGCTCCTCATGACAGAGAGACTAACTCAATTGTATTGAATCAAATTTCCAGTCAGGTATTGTGTGCTTTATACATTCAAGTTATAAGGTGTATAAATGCATGGCAAAGGTGCCAAAGGAGCCCTAATGTAAAAACACTGGCAATAAAACTGTCAAGACAAACCAAGCATCCAGGTTGGCAGGCTCAGCAGTTTTGACATTGTTTTATGGTACACTGTGTACTTCCCTTTCTTACCGACATGCATTGCACTGTGATCTTTGCAGAGTCCTGTCGTGCCCTGCCTTTTTCACAGAATTGCTCTCAGTCTCAAATAAGATACCATATGCCTGTGAAAGGGCTTTTGAAATGGAAAAGTGGTATAAAGTTGAAAGTATAATGGTCTCTTTCTCTGGAAGGCATCAAGGCATCCCACAAAGCACATTTTAGCTACTGGAAGGATTGACCTTGGATGAAATTTCAGTATGTAAAGCTTGTTTGAGGTTATCTTATATAATTTTTTCTTTCCTTGTGCTATACACACACACACACACACATATATGTGCATATACGTATAATGTACATATATACACACATACATATGACACCTAGTATATGCCTGGTACTGAGCTAGGTGCTGGGTAGACAGTGAGAACAACCCAGGTGCCCAGGACCTGTCCTCACCGCCCACCTAATCCTTTTAAGTCTTTACAGACATCCCATCCCCCATTCCCATGCTTCTTACTCATGGTTTTCAATCTCCCAATTGATTTATTTAGTAAGTTATTTATATGCTTGTATATTTATAGATTTATCTTTTTATCAAGATTTTTATGAAGATACTCAACTGGAGGTTTCTAATTCTGGGGAAATTTCCATGACACAAATATATTCTTGGAGAGGACATGATTATGAGCTTGTCACCTTTGAGTTCTCGTGGCAGTTAAAAGGGCAATTTTGGAAGACTCTTCCAGGCTGTGTCCTTCCAGCTATTAATGAGGTTCTGTTTCAGAGCAGACCATATTACACGCTGTTATTAATATATCTGGCAAGTGGTTATAAGGGTGTGTGTATCGGAATAATCCATTAAGCTGTACATTGGTTTCATATACCTGTCTATATTTGTGTTTTATTTAACAATAACAGTCAAAAATAAATGTCACTTCTTTTATTTTTCACACAACTTCTTGGGCTGAGAGAAATGTGGCGCAGGTGCAGGCCTCTGGGAAGAAAGGAGTGTCTGGTCAGCAGCGCGCTGCCCTCAAGGGGCCTCCTTGAAGGCCCCTTGAAGAGAGCAATACAACTAATGACGATAACAACAACGATGACAATACTGACGATGACTATAACAGTAATAAATCCAAGCAAGAGGCTTGCATCCATCAAATAGCAGCGACCACCACGAATCGCGTCCCCCCGGGGCCGCCACAAGGGAGACTGCACTGGCCGGGCCACGGCGGCTCTCGCGGCGCCCCTGGAGGCCCCCTTCCTGCCTTGTCCAGAGGGGCGGGGCGGAGGCTGGGGCGGGGCCGGCCGGAGGGCGGGGCCTGAAGTGCGGGCAGGGCTCCAGGCCGGCAGCAGAGGGTGGGGCCGAGGAGGAGGAGGAGGAGGAGGAGAAGGAGGAGGAGAAGGAGGTGGGGGCCGGCGGGTGGCTGGGCGGGGCGCTTTCGGGCCTCCGCTCTTCACGCGGCGCATTCATAGCCCGAGAGTCCGCGCCGTGGGGAGCTCTGGAGGTGAGCGCTGTCCGCGAGCCGAAGCAGCCGCCCGAGGAGGAGCTGCGGGCACTGAGGTAGGCGTGGGGACACTGGCCTAGCGGCCTGAAGCCTTTAGCTCCCTCGTCCCGGCCCGAGGCGGTGGCGAGGCTCGGGGGCGGCGCGCGGGGGCCGGGGCGGGCGGGGCCGGGACCTGGGGGCGGGGACCGGCCGGGCCAGAGGGGCCACAGGGAGCTGACTGGGCTGTGGAAGTCGGAATTCCAGGCGGTGCGGTGCCTTAGCGCGACCGGCGGGTCCCGGGACACTGCAGCCCGGGAGGTGTGGAAACTGCCTGCCCCCGGGGCGCCCGCGGAGGAGGGTAGGCGGGGGCGGCCTGGGCCCTCCCACTTTTCAGGGCTCCTGGGCCAGTTCGCCCGTACAGCCCTCGGGAACTTGTTAACAGGAAAGCCTGGCAGAGAAACAAATGCCAGCGTTTTGGAAGAACTGAGAGTCACGTCGTTAGGCGCTGAGGCTTTCTTTTCCTTCCCCGCCCCCTGCCCAACCTCGGCCCGACTTGGCCAAAGAAGGATGTGTCACCAGCTCCGGGCCGCGGGCGGGGGATCCCCGGCCCTCCTGGAGCGGGGGTACCTGAAACAAAGGTAAACGGAGGCCGGGCGGCCCCTGGCCTTGCACTGCGGCCGCGCTGGAGCGGCTCGGTGGGTCTCTCCCGCGCCGATCCGGCAGCCGCCGCGGAGGGGCGTTCTCCTAGGGGACCTCGCGATGGAAACCAGCTGGCCGGGCTTGGAATTGATGTTGCATCCGAACTCGGTTGTGCTCATGTTATTCGCAGTCCTCCCACTCTGGTAAAGCTTAAAGAAATTTTATCCAGTCTTAGTGGTCAGCAAATGTAGGGGAAGACAAATTGCTATTTGTAAATTATAAGGTATTTTCTAATTAGGAAATAATCTGAAAACGTTAAATTTTTAACACGTAAGCAAAAAAAAGAGTAATGCCTTCCAACATCTGAGGAAGTGTTCCTCCTCAAATCTTCATTTATGTACAAAACATCCCCCACACCTTTGGTGCCAGGCATTTTTCTTTGTTCTTCCTTAGTCTCAGGCCTTAGTTTCTTGTAAACAGAAAACCCAGCGCCTAGACCCTAAGAATTGCCATACTAGGTCAGAGCATGGGCGTCCAGTTCAGTAGGCAGTGGGATTGTGATGTAGTAAAACAGTTTTGTTTTGTTTTTTCTTGGTGATATTGCTAAAAATTATCTCAATTTCTTTCAATAGTGTCCATGAAAGCCTTTTTAAAAATCTAAACCACTGTTAATTTACACACACAATTTATTTACATTTATTGCATCCACTTGGCTTTTTAATCACCTCTGGCAGAAGAACTTAATAGCATGAGATGCTTGTGGAAAAAAAAACAGATCTTTTATACAATCTAGGAGCTCAGAAATCTAGATTTCTAGGAGAACGGGGAAACAGATCAAAAAGGTTTAAAAAAAAACAAAGCTTTGGGAAAGTGTTACTGGGCCAATCTGGCTATTGAGTTCAAAAATAGCTTTATCCACGGACAACCTGAACATTGAGCAGTTAAAGATTTATTTGTACTTGTAAATATTTGCATATTTTAAAATGTAGCTTAACATTCTGGAAAGTGAAGGGCCTATCTGACTTTATCTTGGGCTGAATTAATTTGGCCTTAATGTTCAGCTGAAACCAGCTACTCTGAAAGAATGAAAGTTTTGTTTCAGTGAGAAAGGAAAAAAGGAGATGAATAATTTTGGAATATGGGATACTTGAGGGGGGCACCTGTTCAAATCATAACTTTGCTTTTAAACTCTTCAGAGACTCCTCATTGCCCATGACGAACATAGTCCCCACTGACCTGGCCCCTCTTACCTTTCAACACACAGCTGAAGCTTTACCTCTGCCCTGAAGCTTTGCTTGACACCCCTTACCACTCAAAAAGAAAACAGATATTTAAAAATCACCACCCTCCGGAGTGCAGTTGACAACTCTTTTGAGTATTACCATCTTCTGAGTCAGTGTTTCTCATTTGTGGTTCTGTTGGCATTTTAGGCCAGGTAATTTCTGGTTGTGGAGGGCTATTCTGTGCAACATAGGATGTTTAGCAGCATTTCTAACCTCTACTGAGGAATAGATACCAGTAACACTCTACACACACAGTTGTGAAAATCCGAAATGCTTCCAGACATCACAAATATCCCCAGGAGGACCAAAATCAGCCTTAGTTTAGAACCGCTGTTGTGAACAGACTGCTGCCTTAACACCAGTGAGGCAGCATTGTCCTCATTTGTTTTTGTGTTTACTAAGCTTGAGGGCGGGAACAGTTACTCATTTATTTAACAGATTTCTGAAGGCCTGTTTTGCCAGCTGGACACTAGGTTAGGTATGGAAGTAAATTGGTAAAAACAACTCTGCATACCTGGACCTTATGGTCCAAAGAGGGTGACAGATGTATACATATATAAATACATAATTATTTCACGACAGTTGTGTTAATTTCTGGGAGAAGTGCAGGCAGCTCTGAGTGCATAAAACAGATGTCCTGATGTAGTTTGGAAACTGGGGAAAGTTTCCGTGGGTAAGTGAACTTTGAGATGGACGCTGAAGGATAGACAAGAGTTACTAGGTGAAGCTTACGGGAGCAATATTCCAGGCAGAAGGAACAGGACTGCTTTGGGGAAACCAGAAGCCAGAAGGCAGGAACATGGAGAGTGATGACACAAAATGAAGCTAGGAAAGTAGGCAGAGGCTATCCACTGGCGGTGGTTCTCAGTCCAGCCTGCTCGTCAGCACCACCAGAAGAATTTAAAACAAGACCCATGCCTGGGCCCTCCTCCACGTCTATTAAATCACAGCAATTTTGGTGGGTTCTCTTCCCTCCTCCAGCCACCATTTTTCCTGTCTTCCAAAGGGATAATCCACTGATAACTAGTTTTGTATATCATTGTAGACAATTTCTGTGGGCATTCAAGGAAATGCATGTCTTTCCTCTTGTTGTTTTACACAAATGGTAGCATACTGTACACTCTTTTCTTAACAATGTCTTTGGAATCTTTCCATTTCAGTATATAGTTTCCTTATGTTTTTTTAAAAAATAACTACAGTATTTCACGATATGGATATATCGCAGGTTATTTAACCATTCCCCTACTGACAGACATTTAGATTGTTTCCAGTAATTTACCATAAACTACTATGAATATGCCGTTTCACATGTGTATAAATATACTTGTAGGATAAATTCCTAGAAATGGAATTGTTGGGTCAAATACACACATATATTTATATATGTATATATTTATGTAACGTGTGTATATGTGTACATATTTGTAATTATTTGTGATTGTGAAAGATCATGCTGGTCATATTAGAGAGAATGATTTGGAAGGAAATGAGTGAATGTGGGGACAACTGCCCCTAATTAAGGTTAGTGTGTTGTACTGAACTGAGCATAGAAAGTCAACACCAAGATAAAAGTATGCCAAATTGCAGGGTCTTTATTGCCAGTGGCCACAGAGGACTCACTTCTCTCCAACCCATGGCCCGGAAAGGAGAGTGTCAAGACCGTTTATACCCGTAAAAATCACCTTGGGAGTGAGGGTGAGGGGCGGGGGTGGGATTTGAGGGGCTTCAGAAATTCCGAGGGCTAGTGAATTTTGTAAATCACCTTCTAGGGCAGAGATGAGGGTGCTGGCCTCCAGACATTCCAAGAGCTAGGGGACTTTTTGACATTCTGATTGTTACTTAAGTGGCTCACAGAAGTCAAAATTAGCATCTGTTTACACATTGTCTGGGTAGGGTGGAAATTACAAGTCGAAGGGGCCAAGATGGCCTGGGTTTGGACTGCTTGCCTGTCACATTAGGGGTTACAGAGAGCATTTTAAACAGAAAGCCAAGGTATGGTTGAGGTATACAGTTTTATGGGGCTTTTACCATGTCACAAGTGTGCATAACATAGGAGAGAAAAGGTGGTAGCTGGGACCAGAATGGTCATATTGGAGATGGAGAGAGGTACCTATATTCATGAGATATATTTAGGAGGCATAATTGATAGGATTTGGTGATTGATGTGGTACAAGAGTTGAGAGAGAGAAATAAGTTCCTAAGATGACTCCCAGGGTTCTAGCTTGCCCAACCAGTGAACGGAGGTGGTGTTACCTGAAATAACATTTAAGGATAGTTTTGAGATGAGTTTAAAATCACAGTTTACATTGGGACTGCTGAGATTTTCAAGTGGAGAGGTCACGAAACCATTTGACAAATCAAATTCAGAGCCCAGAGGAAAGGGCTAAACTGGAGGCACAAATTTTTAGGTGTAAATTAAAGGCTGTGGATGAAATTATCTAGGGCAGTGGTTGCAAAGCAATAGCCCACAGCTGAATCTGGCTCACAGATGTGTTTTGTTTTGCCCATATAGTGGTTTTGTTATTGTCTAATTTTGAATTCGTTGCCAGTATTTTTAAATCTGAAGATTTCTTATGAAAATCCAGATTTGGAGTTTCTCTTTTAAAAATGAGAAGATGTAGCACTACTTAGTTGGTTTTCTCATATGGCAGCAATAATTGGAGCTAAGTCACAGATGATCCCAACTTTTCTAGTTCACTACAGAGCCCACCACTCCCTAAAACTTATGCCTGGGCCACTTTGCTCATACATTTCTCTGACTGTAGGCTTTTGAGCATGTGATCCCTGGTCTGGGAAGAGAGCATAGAACAGTGTTCTCATCTTGGTTGCACATTGGAACTACTGAATGATTAAAAAATACTAATGCTGTGGTCACCTAAGAAATTTCTTTTTCTGTTTACTTGATCTGATTTGCAGCCTTTGATGTTTTAAAGCCACTGAAATGATTCCACTCAGCAGTTGAAGTTGAGAACCACTGACAGAGATTAAGAAAAGAGGGTTCAGGCCCACCATTTTGAAGTTTAGTAGAGGAGGGTAGCCCAGGAAGAGAATGAGAAGTCACCACAGAGGTACAGTAGAATGACACCTTGCTCAGAGTTAAAATGTACAAACTTAATTGAATGCAGTCTACCATGTTTTTGATTAAATGAGAGAGACTAAAGTTTCATTTACTTGTATACGGGTGTGCAATGTTTAATGGGCCATTTAAAGGATTTTCAAGTGTAATTTAAGCAATGTTTGGTTTTTGTCTTAGATGTTTCCATCACAATCTGATTCTAGTTTAAGATGTGTCATAAGGCCTGGCGCAGTGGCTCACACTTGTAATCACAGCACTTTGGGAGGCCGAGGCAGGCAGATCACTAGGTCAGGAGTTTGAAACCAGCCTGGCCAGCACTGTGAAACCCCGTGTCTACTAAAAATACAAAAATTAGCTGGGTGTGGTGGCGGGTGCCTGTAATCTCAGTTACTCAGGAGGCTGAGGCAGGAGAATTGCTTGAACCTGGTAGACAGAGGTTGCAGTGAGCTGAGATCGCGCCATTGCACTCCAGCCTGGGATAATTTTGACTGAGCTAGACTCCATCTAAAAAAAAAGATGCATTGTAAAAAGCAAGAGAAGAATGCTTCAGATATAGAAGTGTCATCAAGTAAAGAAAGATGTAGACCAAAAATGATCTGTTGAATTTAGCAAGATGGAGTCTTGAAACTCAGCAAGAACCATTTTAGATTGGAAGAGGCAGAAACCGAAATGAAGTGGGTAAAAAGTAAGGAAATGGGAGTGGCAAATGTTGGAAACTTTTGAGAAGTTTGCCCAAAAAGAGGAAGTGGTGAGGGAAGGATAGACATCTTACATGCCTGCATGGTAGGTGTTAGTCTGTTGGTTACTCACTAACTTTTTAGGGATGTAATCAATGGTGTCTGATTACCCCTCTCCCACATTCTTAAGGGGTCTTGTTTTGGACACTTTCTACTTTTTACTGAGAAGAAATTTTGCCAGAACTCTTGAGGCTTCTGAAGGGGCTGACTCAGATGTTGGTTATTAGGCATAAGTTTCTTTCTTAACTGGAAAGCAATAGAGCTCCTAAAGGCCAGCAGTGATCTGGGCTCCAGTGACCCTGACATCATCCACCCATTGAACTGATGAACAAAGACTATATTGTTGGTATGTTGAAAATGGAATACTTGGCTATGTTAGGGAATGTGTATCTAACTGTGAAATTCCCAGGAATAGTTTTTGCAGCTTTTTTTTTTCCAATTAACTTGATATTATAGTTTGATTTTCCAGTTGCACGCATGTAAAAACTTTCATACTTTGAAATATTTATCATTGATGGTACCTGAGGGAAATGGATATAAATTGGAGATGTAAGCCCTCACTGAGCTCAGAAAGAAGAAAGCAGTGAGCAAACTGGTTTCCAAAACGTTGTGTGAAGGCTCTTACCTCAAAGACTTAGGGTTACAGTGCCTATTTAGGATGGATTGTAATGCCAGTGGTCACAACCAGTTTGTCTTTTATCCATATCTGCCACATTGGCAACTTTTACTTGGCAGAGAGGCTTTAAAGATCAGTTTTGTGCTTCATATTTCTAAGAGTTGTGGTCTACCAACAGAACAGAAAACACACGGGATGGAAAAGGCCAAGAATTATTGGTGAAGAATAGTTTTGATTAATTGAAGGCATAAACCCGATTGCTATACTCTTTTGAAAACAGGAATATCATCTTATGAGGGACCAGACTTCATAGCTGTCACTGGTTTATCCATTAGGTGGATGATGGTTAACTTCTGTATGAAGGATGACTTTGTGACATGAAAGCAGACCTTGGTCCAAGATGGTTTGTAATGGGAGTCCATTATAAGAAAATATTTTATTCAGAAAGTTGTATATGCTTGGACAGCTGTGGGAATTCCATCATCACAAATATGGTTGGGTACCATGCCTGGATGGCAGTAGATAGAGGCAAAAGTCTGTTACCAAGGTGATCTAGAGCTCCTTTAGTTTGTGGAGGAAACAGGATGGCTGAGTGGGGAGAGGACTTGGAGTCAGTTCCTGGGTGTAAAGCCTGGATTTGTCAAGGGTGAACTCTGTGATTTTTTTTAAATTGAGGTAAAATTAACCATTTTAAAGTGTACAGATCAGTTACTTCAATATATACTTTCACAGTGCTGTGCAACCATCACCACTATCTAATTGTGGAACATTTTCATCACCCCAAAAGGAAACCTTGTACCCATTAAGCAGTCACTCACCATTCTCCTTTACCCCTACCACCTGGCGCCCACCAGTTTGCTGTCTGTATGTATGGATTTGCCTATTCTGAACATTTCATATAAATGGAATCGTACAATATGTAACTTTTTGTGTCTGGCTTCTTTCAGCACAATGTGTACAAGGTTCACTCAGCTTGTAGCATGTATCAGTACTTCATTCCTTTCTTTGGTTGAATAATATTCCATTTTATGGATATGCTGTGTTTTGTTTATTAGTTGACATTTAGATTGTTTATACCTTTTGGCTCTTATAAGTAGTACTGCTAAGAGCATTTATTTATAAGATTTGTTTAAATACCTGTTTTCAATTCTTTTGTGTATGTATCTAGAATTACTGCTGGATTATGCAGTAATTCTATGTTTAAAAAGTTTTTGAGGAACTACCAGACTGTTTTCCACAGATGCTACACCCTTTTAACATTTCTATCAGCAATTTTTGAGAATTCTAGTTTCTCCACATCCTCGCCAACATTTGTTGTTTTCTGGTTTTTTGGTTATAACCATCCTAGTGAGTGTGAAGAGTGGTGCCTCGTTGTGGTTTTGATTTATATTTCCCTAATGACTACTGACGTTGAGCATCTTTTCATATGTTGGCCATTTGTGTATCTTTGGAGAAATGTCTGCTCAAGTCTTTTATCGATTTTTTAATTGGATTGTCTTTTGGTTGTTGAGTTTAAGAGTTCTTTATATATTCTGGATACAAATCAGGTTTATGATTTGCAAATATTTTCTCTCTTACTGTGTGCTGTTTTTTCACTTTTTTGTTAGTGTTTTTTGCACAGACGTTTTTAATTCTTGTGAAGTTGAAGTTTTTTTCTTTGATTGTGTATGCTTTGGCATTATATCTGAGAATCTATCACCAAATCCAAGGTCCTACCAGTTTACCCCTGTGTTTTCTTTTGGGAGTATATAGTTTTAATTCTTAACATTTAGCTGTTTGATAGATTTTGAGTTATTTATTGTATGTAAGGTAAGGATTCAACTTGATTCTTTTGCTTGCGAATATCCAGTTATCCTAGCATAATTTGTTGAAAGAGCTGTGTGATTTTATGCAAACCTGAGACTCTTGAGTTTTCTCATTTGTGAAATGAAAGTGATAAAAATACTTGCCTCACAAAGTTGTTGTAAGATTAAACAAGAAAGGGTATATGTGTTACCACTCTGAAAAGTACATATCATTAAACAAATACTCATGATTATTATTGGCATGCCACATATAGCTTTCATTTGGTCAAGGCCCCATAGATTGATGCCCTTCAGGGACCATCAGATGTCTTCCCTGTTAGTGCACAGTGGATCACGATGTGACTGGAGGACTGAGATCCATGTTGTGCACCTGAGTCCAAAGTCACAGGGCCTCAGATGCAAGAGGTAGTTGGAAAGATTGCAGCTATCCAGAATTGAAAGTATACTTTCTTGTAGGGCATGTACTTATTTAATTCTGTTGCTGTTCCTCGGAAATTGAGGATTATCTGTTCCAGGTGTTGAGAGATCCTAAAGAGTTTTCAGGCATAGTAGGAAGTTAAAAGGCAATCTCTTCTTATTGGACCAAGAATCCTCATGTTTCACTCACCTTTCAAACTTCTAGAACTAAGACTATTTCAATGGTTAGTTACCTCACTTAGTTCAATCAACAAATATTTATTGATTTATCACTATATGCCAGGCACTGTTCTAGATACTGGAGATATAGTGCCTTTTAATACAAGGCCAAACCGTCTTGACTTTGTATTCCCCTCTTAATTTGTTTTCTACAGTTATCTAACTCACTGACTCCCATTCCTTTTCCACCAGTCTCTCTTGAATCCACATTAATCAGACCTCTTCTCCCACTGAAGCACTCTTGTCAAGCTCACCACTGACCTTCAAGTTGCTAGCTCCAGTGAATCAGTTCTTAGTCTTCCTCTTACTTGACCTTTCAGCAGAATTTTACACAGTTGATTATTCCTCTTCCTTTGAAATGCTTTCTTCACTTAGCTTTGCTGCATTCTCTGCATTTCCTTTCACCTTATTGGAGGTTTATTTAGTCTTCTTACTAGTTCCTCATCATCTTCCTGACCCCTAAAAGTTGGAGCATTGCAAGCCTCATTAATACTCTGTTCTTCCTTATTTACTCTATTTCCTTGGCATTTCACTGAGTCTCACAACTAAATACCATCTAAACACCATCTCAACACCGACAACTACACACTGACTACCAAATGTATGTCTCCAAGTTAGGAAATAACTTGCAGTAATGTCTTTTCCTTGCTTGTGTCCTTCTCTGACGGCCTATTCCCAACACAGCAGCCAGAGGAATCTTGTTAAAAGTAAGTTATGCACACAGAGGCTTTACACTTACCTACAGGGCCCTTACATAATCTAAACTCCTCTTTATCTCTCTGACCTCATCTCTTACTACTCTTTCCTATGCTTGCTTTGTCCCAGTCAGAAAGGGGACTTTTTTTCTTCTTCCGACAAGCCAGGCATGTTCCTCCCACAGGACTTTTGCTTTCCCGTAATAAAGCTTCCTCCCTCATTCCCTATATCTCTTCCCTTTCAAACTCTGCTTCCCTACACTTTGGGGTAAAAGGGAGGGGTATTCAGCCACCCCAGCCCCCTACACCGAATACTAAGGCTGCCCTCTTCTTCTTGTTTGTTTATTCATCTTTACACTTTCATTTAAACAGAGTTCCTCCAGTTGAAAAAGCAGCTTGAAAACTACTTCTCTGTGAGATTAGAAATAAAAAGCAGAGATTAGTGGTTGTGAATGGAAATGTCATTAAGGGCTTAAGAATCCTAGCAAGGGCCACTTATCCCTTCCATTTTGTAGATCATAGGCATATTTTGTATTTTACAGCTTTGGAGATTGGGCCCAGAATATTGCTGTTGTGAGTACTGATGTGCTGCTACCAATGCTGAGTTGTCCATCAAGCACTGTGGCTCATGTGTTAGCATTTTGTCTTCTCTCAACATGGTACATCTTGGCAGTCTTGGTATTCTTCTAGCAGAAGGTTGAGACCCCTTTCCCACAGTGGACCCTCCTCAATGAGTAAAGGCTCACTGGGTGCTGGCAGCAGTATTGGGATCCAAGTATTAAAGGCAGTTGAGGGTTCTCTGTAGTGAAGAGAGTGTGTTGATTCTACTGAGAAATGCCCCATACCTTAAAAGGGCAAACAGGCCAGATCTAGTGACAGTCTATCTAGATAGCAAGTTGAGACTCTTTATCAGGGGCAGTGTTTCTCAGCCTTTGTCTACAAACCTACAGGCCTTTATGTGGGCCCTCTGGTGGGTTCATGTTATTAAAATCTGGAATGGTGTCTGTTCTGATTTGTTCTTTTAGAAGAAAAGGTATTATTTCTAATGAATTTTTAGCCAAACAAATATTATATACAGTCTCTTTGCTTTCCTTTTCCTACATGAGCTGATTTCCTAGATGATAAACAAGTAGATAAATTAATATAATTTCAGATAGTAGTAATAGTGCTATGAAGAAAATAAAACAGGGGCTTTTCCCCTAATGATGAACACTTGGATTGTTTCCAATTTTTCCTTATTTTAAAACATTACTACAATGAACACCCTAGTATTTGTACAAATGTGTGAATGCTTATATTGAATAGATTCTGAAAGGTGGAATTGCTGAGTCATCATATAACTAAAATTTTAATAACTGCCAAATTGGTCCCCAAGGTATCTGTACTAATATTACATATATAAGACATATGATATGTAATCTAATTAAAAGCACTAATAATATTGAATACATTCTCTTTGTAAGAGTAATTAACATACTATAAGGCTAAAAATATTTATACCCTCACCAATTTGTGAATTTTTGCCTCTTTTAAAAGTTATACAAAATGGTATCTCCTTGTTTTAATTTTTATTTCCCTGGGGTTGAATATCTTCTCCAAAGTTTTTGATCATTTGTATTTATTTTTCTGTTTATTGGGTTGCATAGCAGAGACTGCTAGTTACCTCCTATCATTCATTTTTCTTTCATCTTTAGTAATAGGAACCCCAGCTTTTAGCCAGGCACATTGCTGCCCATCTAGAATACTTTGCCTACTTGGAGCTAAGTATAACCATGTAAGTTTTAGCTAGTGATATATAAGCAGAAGGGTTAAGTGTGACTCTCTGAAGTCTCCTAAAAGAGAGAAAGCCCTCCCTTCTTCATCCCTTCATGTGCCATATATGCTGGAACACAGATGTAATGACTGGAGCACTAATGGCCATCCTAGACTATCAGGACCATCATGGTAGGTCAGTTAGCCAAAAAGGCCAGTCTCTTGAGCATTTGGCAGAGCTGCTGCATGAGCTCTTACCTTCTTTTGCATGAGAGGGAAATTTAACTTGTCTTTTGTTTAAGCACCCTTACATTGCATTTTTCTAGAATACATAACAGGTGCTTGCCTTTCCTTGTTTATTTATATTCTAGATACTCATTCTTTATTATAAAAGTCGCATATTTTCCTCCAGTCTGTTGGAATCCTCTCCCTTTATGATATATTTTGTTAAATAACAGTTTTTAATTTTGATGGCAAATTTACCTATCTTTGCTTTATATGTTACTTACTTATATGTTAAATACTGACTTCTTAATGGATGTCTTTTCTGCCCCAAAGATACATATAGAATCTTACTTTTTAATACTATTTTTTAAAATTTAGATCTTTAAGTTCATCTGGAATTTATTTTTGTGAATAGTGTGAGGGAAGAATCTTGTTAAGTTGGCCATTCATTTGAAATAATAATTTTAATAGTAGGTGGCATGTCAAATTATCAGTTACTAAATTCTCATATAAGTTGAGAATAAGTTGGTTTTAGGACTCTGGTCCCATTGATCTTTGTTTCTATACCATTAATACATTTTAAATTCCAATAGTTTTATAATATTTTTTCTTGGTAAAGCAAGGTCCTCCTCCATTCTTTTTAAAAAACTAAATATATTTAAAATTAAGTTGCTATAGCAGAATATTTGTAAAACATATATATGAGGTGTAAAGCATAGCAATACAGTGAACACTTGTTACCCACCATTCAGTATAAGAAAAAAACATTACCATTCCCTTTGTCCTCCCACTCCAAAGTTGTCTTGACTCTTCTGGTACATTTTCTCATTGATGTGAAATTTTTGAATTAGATTATAAATTGCTCTTAAAATCAATTTATGTCATTTACATTAATAGTTCTGTGTCAATAAAATGTTTAAATATTTTTCCATGTAAAGACAACAGTTTGAGTGGTATGAGGCAAATATACAGTCATTAGAAGAAACTGGTCAAATGTGGTCATGATCCCTAATTGTTTATTGTCTACTTTGGTGGTTTTTAACCATTACACTGTTTTTAATTGTTCTTAGTTGCATTTGTGGTTTAATTTGTACTCATAATGGACCAATAATGGTTAAAGATGGAACATGTGTGTAACACGTGTCAAAATGTAAGTTAATAAAGAGCATAAAAATATAATTCTGCTAAATTATTTTAAGATGTTCTTTATTAAATACATAATTTGCATTCATCTGATTGACACTCTTTTTTTTTTTGGAGATAGAGTCTTACTCTCTTGCCCAGCCTGGAATATAAGGGTGCAGTCTCAGCTCACTGCAACCTCTGCCTCCCGGGCTCAAGCAGTTCTCCAGCCTCAACCTCCCCAGTAGCTGGGACTACTGGAACTGTAGGTGTGAGCCACCATTGCCCGACTAATTTTTGTATTTTTGTAGAGACAGGGTTTTGCCATGTTGCCCACACTGGTCTCAAACTCCTAAGCTAAAAGCTATTCACCTGCCTTGGCGTCCCAAAGTTCTAGGTTTGCAAGTGTGAGCAACCACACCTGGCTGATCAGCATCCTTATAAAATACCAAGGTGTATCAAATTTTTTTTAAACTACCATGATTAGAGAAAGCCAAATGAAGGGTGTTTCTGTAAATTTAGAGTTATTCCAAAATAAAAAGTTTTTAAAAATCATTATAAAAACTTATATTTAAAGCCAGGTATGCCTTATATTTAAAGTTACACATTTATTTACATATGCATGTAATTGGCATTTGCTATTTCCTATTCTTAAGCCTACTCTAGAGAAAATAATTTTCAGGTTGATTCACCAAATACAAATAGTAAGGTACTCTATTAAATCTCATGAAAGATAGCATAGGCCTAATCAATATAAGATGCTTTAATTTCTAAAATGAATTGTCAATTGAAAGACCCGATATGGTATTAAGTACTTAGGAAGTGGTTTTCTTGAAAAAGAATTCATTTTCAGCTTTCTATATGATTGGTGTTGTGGACAACTGGATGTGTTGAGGGGGCTAATTAATTGTACTCTTTAGGTAGTTAAAATTCTAAAACAGAAAAATTTAAACATTTGAAAATGTGAAGAAGAAAAGATATAGGGTGATTCTATCCAATTTGGCTTTTCATTTATTGGTAATAAAAATCTACAATGTGTTACAAATAAATTCTCTCAAAGAGCAGTGTGAAACCATTTATCCTACCTTGACATTTAAAAACAAAACCCCCAGATTATCAAAATAAGCAGCTGATCTTTATAAGCTCAAAAATGGAAGCATGAGGTTATAGATGCAGTTTGTTATTTTGGATGCTATAATACAAATTAATTTTTAACCTACATTTTAATATACATTTGGTGCCAAGTCCATCTTCTCATCAACCTGTAATTTTCTTTACATGACAAAATGGTTCATTTACTGTAAATAGAAGTCAAAATTTGTTCTTAAATATTATCAGTATTATTAAAAATTATGCCACATAAACTTTATAATACAATCTTTAATATGCTGATTTAAGATAAAACATTTTAACCTAAAATTGCTTTATCATGTCATTAAAAATTTTTTTAATGATTTAAAAAATTCCTCAGGAAGTTTGCAATATTACTTTCTAAATATTTATTTGGCTGGGCATGGTGGTTCACGCCTGTAATCCCATCACTTTGGGAGGCCAGGCAGGTGGATCACCTGAGGTCAGGAATTCCAAACCAGCCTGGCCAACATGGTGAAACCCCCGTCTCTACTAAAAATAAAAAAATTAGCTGGGTGTGGTGGCACATGCCTATAATCCCAGCTACTTGGCCGGCTGAGGTAGAAGAATCACTTGAACCCAGGAGGCGGAGGTTGCAGTGAGCCAAGATTGTGCCACTGCGCTTCACACTTCAGTCTGGGCGACTCAGGGAGACTTCATCTCAAAAAAAAAAAGAAAAGAAAAAAGATTTATTTGTCAAAAGGTTGAGAAACACTGATCTGCATTAAAGGCCTGACCACTGAAATTGTACTGATTGATGTTCGATTGGATCAGGATCCAGATTGGCCAGCCTGGAAAAGGCATACCATCATCAGTGTGGGAACAGGATGTGTCATATGATGGGTTCCTTTGACTGAAGTGCACAGCATTGCTGCTCATTTTAAAAGGGTAACAAGTTTCCCCACTCAATCCATGTTGTTGCTTTGGTTATAAAAGGGGGCACATGGGCACACTGCATTACTCATCCTGCCATCATTATAATAAAAGATTAGAATGTCCAAAACATATTGGGCAGAAAAAGAAATATGGCAAGTATCCATTACATAGGACAAGGGATTTTTGGCAACAAATGAAGAGAGATACCAAGAGAGGGAAGGAGTTAGGGTATTATGAAAGCAAGAGCTGAAAGAAAAATAGAATATCAATGAAGATGTATATTTGCATGTTGTAGAAATTGATTGGTTTTAAGGAATAAACATCCACTTAAGTCTATCCTCTAAATTAAAAAGATGTTTATAAAATACAAAGGGAACACATCAGTTCATTCAGATTTTATTAAGTACAGCCAGCCATCATGGAAAATGAACATGATTCTCTCTTCTATATCTCTGTATTATGTCTGCTCTGTTTTCTTAATGGATGCCCCAGAACAGTGGCCTCAGGCACAAAATGATAGGGCCTTTAAGATTCAGAGCTCTCAGCTAATTGACCATCTTAGATTCAGAGCTCTCAGCTAATTGACCATCTTTCAGAGTTTCAATTTCAAGTCCCCAGGACAGAAAATATAATTGGCCTACCTTGAGTTAGTGTCCTAACCAAATTTTCCAGAGATTGGAAAGCATGTGACACATAGTTTCCCCGTCTAGCCAACCTGTAGACAAGGCAGGTCTCCTAAGAAGTGGGTATAAGTCAAGAGGAAATGAGTGAAATATCTTGTTCAGTACATAAAGAGAGAAGACTTGTTTGAAAAGCAGTTAATTGCTGCCCAAGCCTTGGGGGATAAAAAGGAGCATAACATATGCATAAACCCCTTCTTAAAAAAAAAAAAAGTTGGTAAGATATAATAGTTAAGGAAGGTTGAGTCAGTTTATAACATGAACTACTTTTGCCCCAGCAGCTTTATTGCCCCAATAAAATTTATAGACGATTCTCACCCAACAGGAACGAGGGGCTTTAGGAGGTGAGATGAAGTACATGACTGGAACTTTAAGTATATAACCAAAAATTTCCATAAGATGTATAGTATAGCCACGCTGGGCCAAAGCCTGTTTCCCCTTAAGAGCCAGCTACCATCATGATAAAAGTCTGTTTAGACCATTGCCAAATCAACCTGGTGATTTCCATGAAGTTCCACTCAGCTCAACTTGCTTGATAACCGCTGATATTCAAGTGTCTTAGTTTTCCCACGGTTTGTCTTGAGCCCTTCCTGCATAGGAGGTGAGTGATAGCAGGGCATTTACAAGGAGGAACACCACGAGGTGTAGGTATACTGAGTGAGACTGGTAACATCAGAAGCTCTTAATGGTTTCTAGTCATCAATACATGTATGTCACTTTGCCTAAAGGACCAAGGCCTGGTTGACTTGGCACCAAATGTATATTAAAATACAGATTAAAAATTAATTTATATTATAGCATCCAAAATAACAAACTGCTTCTATAACCTGATGCTTCCATTTTTGAGCTTATAAACATCAGCTGCTTAGATAACCAAATGCCTATACAGGAATGTGTTCTCTGGGGATTTGGACATAGGCTCTATAAGTTTGATGATCACGTTGATGTGGGTCCACCTTATTGGTGAGCCAGAAGGCTATTCAATAAGTAGACTTCTGTAAAGTAACTTACCTAGCAATAGTAGATTCATAATTGAGTATCTTGCTGGCAGTCTTTCTCAGTTTATATGTTGGGGAGTTGTGCTATGTCTTGCAGCTGTAGCGGATTGTCTTCTGTACTTTGCCTCTCAGTATTAGAGGATTTGGGATGGGGGCCAGGGATACTGGTCTTAGGTTCAAAACAAAGGCTATATTTTTTCATCAGGTAAAATGCCAGATGAAGCTGAACAACTCTCAGAAATGGCCAGGAGAGCCACTTTATCCTAGATGGAGCCAGTCAACCCCTCTTTAAAACTGATTACAAAAAGCGACTTTTTTTCTAGTCTAGGTGTTGGTCAAGGAAACTGAAGTGGTGGTATATTAGCAAATTGCCTTCCTTCTTTCTTCTTTTCCTTCACTGAGTGCTTATATATTCCAGGCACTGTTTTAGTGTTAGGATACAGTGGCGACAAACAAAATCCTTGCCTTTGGAGTGTACATTCTATTGCAGGGATAAAGACAGTAAATGTGTAAACAGCAAATATATTCAAGAACTTCTAAGTTGTATAAAGACATTAACTTGCATAATGGGGCAGAGAGTAATGAGATGGGACCATTGGTTAAGGGAGAGGAAGAAGCCATTTGAAGAACTGAAAAAAGGCCAAGGGAGAATAGTACAAGATGAGGTTAGGGAGGTGGTTAGCAGACTGGAACAATTATAGACTATGGGAGAGGAGTTTAAAAAGGAAAATTTGCTCTGATTTGTATTACTCCTAGTTGTGCTGTTTGCAGAATGACTGGAGTTTGGAGAGGCAAGAGTGGAAGCAGGGAGACCAGTTAGAAGTCCATTACAGTACTTCAGGTGAGAGAGGATGATGGTTAGGTTCGTTATTCCAATAATGAAGATTAAAAGTGTTCAAAATTAAGAGATTTTTTTTTAATAAAAAGAATGAAAGAAAGAAAGAGGAAGAGATTTTAGAAAAAGAGAGAAAAGGAGAAAGAAAACAGCAAAAGAAAGAAAAAAGAATGCAAGAGAAAGAAAGAGGAAGAGATGTTAGAAAAAGAGAGAAAAGGAGAAAGAAAGAAACAGCAAAAGAATGAAAGAGAAAGAGGAAGAGATTTTAGAAAAAGAAAAGGAGAAAGAAAGAAACAGCAAAAGAAAGAAAAAAAGAATGAAAGAGAGAAAGAAAGAGGAAGAGAAAGAGGGAGAGAGAATGGGATTCTTGTTTTATTGCCCAGGCTAGAATACAGTCTAAA